>JAWQUT010000110.1:1548963-1566065 GCA_033807755.1 Ellobium chinense
CACACACACACACACACACACACACACACACACACACACACACACACACACACACACACACACACACACACACACACACACACACACAAATCACTTACCCTTAGCAGAAATTAAGAGCCGTTGTTTAGAGCGAAGATGTCCTAGAATGGGATGGTGGCATACCAGGACTCGTGGATAGGCAAGGTACCATCGACATTTTCTGGACGAATATAATCGGTGCGCCACCCCCGTCGCTGGGTCAATTGCATATCCTGCTTTTTCTCTTACCTTTCCAGTCTCTGGATCGATCTCGTATCCTTTCTTAAGCCGTGGTTCTCCAGTTTCTGGATCGATCTCATATCCAACTCGCACTCGCCTTTGTCCCGTAACTGGATCTATTTCCCAGACTTGCTTCCTGCGGATCTCCCCGGTTTCAGGGTCTATCTCGTATCCAGGTTTTAAGCGCCTTTCTCCCGTTAGGAGATCTCTATCAAATGCTTTTTTGAGAACTCTCTTTCCCGTGACTGGGTCTATTTCATATGAGTCTGCCGACGAGCTGCTTCCGGAACTTACGTCATAGAGTTTACTCCCTCGTCGTTTCAGACTCCTTTTGCGTCTTCGTGCTTGTGACATAGACCCTATAGAGGACGCCCCTGACAACGAGTCATCATCGGATGCTCTGCTCCGCCTTCTTCTGGCACCTCGTTTGTGACGTCTTGACCTTGACCCTTGTTCATCATCCTGGTCAAGGTCATCGTAATCCGAATCCTCATCGCTCAGCAACCATCTCTGATCGTCGAAAATGTGCCTATGTCTCTTTTTCTTTGGCTTTGTCAGATATTCCTCATCTGGTTTGATGGTCAGGAATGTGTCTTGACTTCCTGCACGCGGCTCACGCGTCAGGTCCAGCGCAGAACGCTCACTACCAATAGAGCTATCAGTCATCTCTCGCCTCCCCCTTGCAACTGCCTCGTCTCCTTCCCACGCTAACAGTTCCGTGAGGATTGTTCCCGTGAGGATTGTTCCTTGCTTATCGCACACTCTTTTGTCCAGGATTGATTTCGCATACCTGGCCCATATAGCTGCCTGTGAGGAATACTCTCCTCGTATCACACGCTGCACAGAAGAACAAAAATTGAAAATTAGCGTTCATGTCGCTGGTCTCATCTCATCTCATCTCATCTTATCTCATCTCATCTCATCTCATCTCATCTCATCTCATCTCATCTCGTCTCGTCTCATGTTACCTCACCTTATCTCATGTCATGTCATGTCATGTCATCTCATCTCATCTCATCTAGTCTCATGTTACCTCACTTACCTCATGTCATGTCATGTCATGTCATCTCATCTCATCTCATCTCGTCTCATGTTACCTCACTTACCTCATCTCATGTCATGTCATGTCATCTCATCTCGTCTCATGTTACCTCATCTCATCTCATCTCATCACCTCCCTCACCTCGTTTCATTTGATCTTATATCATTTGATCTTATTACATCATCTCACTTCATCTCACATACCTCACCTAAGTAATCTCACCACCCCATCTCACCTCACCTCACCTCACCTCATCTCATTTCATCTCATCTCATCTCATCTTTTCTCACAAAGCATTCGTCTAAATCAAATTATCTCTTCTCCTTTAACAATTAAGGGTTACATGACAATAAATTTGAAGGGTTACATGACAAAACGCGTTATCCACCACGTTAAACTTTTGGCCTGTTCTGCATGCTCCATGTAGCAGTAGGAGTATTTAGCATACATGCATATTTCCACTCCATAGAATGACATTTGGTCTACATTACTTCAGAACTGAATTTCGCCTTTCACGAAAAATACTCTTCGTATCTGGTCTGCTTTGCCATATCCCCCGAATGGTGTATAATGCGTTTTGCCATGGAGTCCTTTTGTCTTCACTGTGTTGCCTCCATTCCTCTCGCCTCATCATTTTCATTTCAAATCACCTCTTCTAATCTTGTCTCCTCTCCCTTCGTCTATTAATATTATGATATAGCCTTCTTTTTCATCGCGTTCTCTGTCTCCTTTCATCTCGTCTTACATACCTTACGCGAGAACCGAGCGATACAGTAAATCCTTTGTACCTTCAACGTCAAGGAAATTTAGGAGTAATAGTATATGGAGTGTTCGGGAGAATGTGAGAGTCAATAGGGATGTGTAGGTATATATGTATGTGTGTGTGTTGTGTGTGTGTGGGCTCGTGTGTGTGTGCGTGTGTGTATGGATGATGTGTGTGTGCGTGTGTGTGTGTGTGTGTGTGGGGTTTGTATGTGTATATGTGTGTGTACGGATGTGTGTGCGCTTTGAGTATGTGTGCAGTGTGTATGTGTGTGTGTTATGTTTGCGCATTATGAGTCAGTATGACATTGTATGTTAGTTTTAGAGTCTACCAGAGTTCACTATTGATGTATTGTTTGTTAATATAATAATATTGTCTTTGTGCACTTGTTCAAGACAAATTTCCGGAAGGATTAATAAAGTTTATCTGATCTTATCTTATCTTATCTTATCTTATCTTATCTTATCTCAGTTAGTTAACTTCAGTAAAGTTCACTTCTAGTTTAAGTTTAAGCAATATATAAATGTGAGTAATAGTGATGTGTCATCAAATCTCGTTTCCAAGCGTGAAAAATGATCAGCTAATAAAAGCCTAGATCATAGACCATATCCACCATATTTCTCCGACATCGGAAAAGTAGAAAGCGGAAGTAATGACTGTTGGAGTTGTTGATGGCTAAGCTCGGGTGACCGTACATGCGTTATAACGGAGAGTGGTCTACTTCCTCTCTTTTCGTTCTCGTCACCAATGTTCACGGCTTTGTAAATACATGCTCGATAGCCCTGAAACACAACTGGGTATGTTTACCTTGAGGTCTCGGATTTGTTTCTTTATTATCTTAATTGACGACTGTCTGTTTTGATTTTCTTCCTCAAGCTGCAGTGCCAGAAGTTGCATTTCCTGAGAGGATGAAATAAAAACTGGAATCACCTAGCAAAAATGAGACAAATTATAACGTTTTTATTCCTTTGCTATATATGGAGTAAGGTACGCCCTTATTCTTACATGCAATATCTCGGGACTCTCTCACCGAGTTTTTTTTGTTTGTTTGTATATACTGTATCAGAGGCTGGAACCCATGTTCCTCCATGACCTGAGTCTCCTGCTCCTTGCGCGCTTATGTATGTATTATGGTGCCTGCCGAAAGCTTTATTTGTTTTGAATGGTCTGTCAGATAAGAAATACCTTATAGCAAGGGTTTCCAACTTTTATAGTCGACTTGGCCCTTAATTTCGGATATCCCTTTCGACCTGTCAAAATCCACTTGTAATAAGCAAGGTAAATCAGTAACGCGTGCATCTTGTTGGTATAGTAAACTATAAGCGTCCCCCAGTTTGACTGGATATACCCCATAAAGGTACCCATGCTTCATAGAAACTACGGTATGGCATTGCTACCCCGGCAAATGAATATAACATGGGAATTAGCACCACGAGATATCAATACTAGAACTAATATTGAACACTCCATAACACAGAACAGGCTCGGGGAAAACATTTCATTATCAAAGCATCAGTAGTACTTAATCCATTAATCTGTCACTTTCAAAACAATTCACGGGTCATAGAAGAGTCCTTTTTTCTTCCACCTCTTCCTTTCAAAAGTGTTCTTACTATAGTGGGTGTGTCCTAATGTCCTAGCTACCTCCTCCTTTCCTTCCCACCCCTTTTCCTCCGTCCTTCTAAAAAGTGTCTACTAGAGCTATGAACGCTGAACAGCTTCACACAATATTGAATATTTACATGTGCAAAGATGCATTTCTCGTAGTAATACAGCTCGAGGTCTACGGATTTGTAGAGATATTTCGCTAGGTACTCTATGGGATCGAATGGACGTGCCTGGAGAAAAATTGCCATGGCATGAATATGTAACAACAACAAGAACAACAACAACAACAACAACAACAACAACAACAACAACAACAACAAGCTCCTGCTTTCAGTACTGCAACTGCTACTATGACAATTCCATCAAAAATCCTTTACCACCACCACTACCACTACTGCTGCTACTACTACTTTTACTACCACTACCGCAGCTATTTCCATTTATGCTACTTCTACAATTGCTGCTGGTATTACGACTATTGCAACTACATCTACATCTATTATTACGTTTATTATTACAAATTCTGCTCCCATTACTCTCGCTACTACTACTACAACTACTACTACTACTACTACAACTACTACTACTGCTAATACTGCCCGTTTTATTTCAAACCCACCTTTTTTTAGGGCACCTCGGCCTTGGTTAGTACTTAGTAATTAGTTACTTTCTTTCATATTATGGGATCCCATGAGTTAGTGTTATCTTACATAAGAGTCAATTACATATCTCTCTTTCATTACTTAGCAGGCGGAGTTTAATTCTCTCACGAAAGTTATGTTCCTATATCCTGGTTATTTATGCATAAGCAAGACTTATAGTAACTTGTAAAACAAGGAAAATCAAGACAGATTACTTACCTGGCAAACTTCATGCAGAGCTCGTGACAAGAGAGGCTCCAGTGACGTCTTCAAGTAAGTGGAGTTTGGAGACTGGGTCTCGTGTTCTGTAATGAGTGAGTGAGTGAGTGAGTGAGTGAGTGAGTGAGTGAGTGAGTGAGTGAGTGAGTGAATGAGTGAGTGAGTGAGTGAGGCGAGTGAATGAGTGAGTGAGTGAGTGAGTGAGTGAGTGAGTGAGTGAGTGAGTGAGTGAGTGAGTGAGTGAGTGAGTGAGTGAGTGAATGCGCCCTTTGGGGATCAGGCTATTTGAAGTGGGAATGTGAAAAACGCGAAACTAGTTCATTTCTAGAAAAGCTGAAAGTTTCTTCTGTACTTTTATGACGCGCGGGTGGGGGTGGGGCGGAGAGAGAATCCCGGGGAGAGGAGCAAGAAAGGTGAGCATGAATCTCCACTTCCCTTTGATTGTTGCACGTGCTTGTCCCTGGACCAGCATATTGTGTGATGCTTAGGAATGACAAGAATGACATGTGTCGTGGACTGCTCAAGGCAGTTACTGTGGTTTGGATTTTCAGAAAGATTTATGTGTACTAGCATATCGTAACTTGTGGTTGCTCTAGTGCAAGTCTGTCTCGGTGGCAGATCCTGAAATTCCTGGCGAGTGGGGCTGGAACACTTTCTGCCTCCCATCCCCTCCCCATGAACAGCTACTTTCCAACAGACATAGACAGACAGACAGACATAGAGACAGACAGACAGAGACAGGCAGGCAGGCAAGCAGGCAGACTGACAGACAGGCAGACAAACAGACATAGAGATAGATAGATAGATAGATAGATAGATAGATAGATAGATAGATAGATAGATAGATAGATAGATAGATAGATAGATAAAAATCTTTTATCTGAGCGAGGAGGAGGGAAGGCACTAGGCTTCTAGATCCACCCCTGATCTGTTGAGAGAGAGGCCATAGAAACAGTATACTTACCAGGCTGGTGTAGTACTAGAGTACTCATGATGTATCCTTTGATGTGTTACAAAAGTGAAGGATCTTGCAACTGCTTGGATATCTGCACACAACTTCTGTTCATAGACAAGAGACAGAGACCTCACTCAACTGTCTGTCCAACGCCCCGTATGTTCGTACATGCGTCTGTTTTTTTTTATTTTGTCTGTCTATTCGCCTGTCAAGTTGCGCATAGCCAACTCGTTCACCAGTCAGGCTGTTCTTCTGTCCTTCGGTTGGGCTGGTTGTCTATGCATTTGTAAGCGCGGTCACTCATCTGCTTATTTACCCATCACCAGTCTGCCTGTCTGCATATCTAGCCTGTCTTTTTGTCTATGGTTTTCTTAATATTCGTCGTTTCCTCTTTGTCAGAGACCTTCCTGATTAAGACTGCTGAAAGTAGGCATCATCCAGGAGCCCCAAGCGCTTTTTCCTTCAAAGAGATCTATACAGCGTTGCCACGTGGGGATAGCTTTCTCCACGTGCCTCTGATAAAACAGCACGATGACAAGATCTAGTGCACCAGTTTGCACTTTGACGTGCAAACTTCCATGTCAAATTCAAAGACAGCTGCACTAAGTTGCACACCAAGGCATTAATAAGGCAAACGGATCTAAAATCTCTTGTCCCTGTTATTAGTCTGCATTGAGCATGCCTTGGTTTGCAACTCTGCTGCAGCTCTTTTTCAATTTGACATGGAAGATTGCAAGCCAAAGCGCAAAATACATTATGTAGTGTGTTAGTTCTAATTATAGTGATATAGACCACGTGATCACAGTGATGCACTCCATAGACCTAAATAACAAAGCTGGTACCATATCTAGTCTAGAGGTTTAATATATTTGACGCTGCCTCATGGCGCCTAGACTAGACTATAGACTAGAACCTTTAAAATAATTCCAGTCAGGCTGCATAACTTGAAAAACATTCCGAATGAGATTCACACCTCATGCTCTTCTGTCAACGGACCCCAGGGCTGGGGGCTCGCCTCGACTGACTCTCCTATCTCGCTGGGCATTAGGATTACGGTTTACGAAAGGATTAGGGTTAAAGAAAGGATTAGGGTTAGATAATGATTGAGGTTACGGGTACGGTATGGATTGTATTGATAGGCATGAGATCTGGTTAGAGATGTGAGTCTCATTCTTAATTCCTTCCACCACTTTTTACATTAGAGCCTACCCGTTTGGTTTCTCAAGTGATGTTAGACTACACTTCCAAATCAGGAACAGTACTAGACTACATTCACAATGAGGAGAGCCTTTCAAGCACTCGCGTCAGTCCTTGAATGTGACGAAATGAAAGTGTGCGCATGGTTCAAATGAGAAAGCGCACATAGTGCGTTTCCAAGTAAGGAAGATCGGTAATTCCAGAAAATGTGTGCAGTGGAGCTTATCGTCAGGCTCATTCCCCATTTACCAGAGTCATTTGGTATTTTGATGACTGGGGTTATTTAAGTTATTTTGATCCTCTATTTATCTTCATTGTTCTATTAAAACAATATAGAATTTTTATTATATATTTTATTATATTTCCTGGTTTTATATCTGCCCCTTTGTTTTACATTGAGCAACAGGTTGAGAGCGCTCGNCTTATACAACTTGGAATTCTTTATGCAGATTCATTTGTTTGGTCATGATGAACAGAAGCTCTATTCCCTTTACTTCTACTGAATATTGGCCATAGGCTTTAGGCCGCCAATTTGGGCGCATTAAAAGGCCAAATCGTATAATCGAGCTAAATTTAGCGTTAATTTTTGTCACATCCTCCTCCGACACAAGGCCGTCCATAAGACGTTCCACTATCAACTTTGAAACCGTAGATGGTTGCCACCATGTTGGCCAGCTTTTTCTCTTGCATTATTGTTAGGCCTTATATCACCTCATAAAACTGCATTTCAATGACTCGCTTCCAATTTTGCATATTATAATTTTGTGGCTTGCCCACTCAGCTATTGAAGGTACGAACCGCCACTGGTCATATCTAAGTGATATACTTCATATCTCGCTAAGCTGTTAAACCTCTGTCATTTCAGTCATCGGGTCTGGAGCTTAGGTACCCATTCTGTAACGACTAAATGACCTACTTACAAACTTCGGACAAAACCCAGTGTTTTAAATCTATTAAGACTACTCAGTGTCATCCTACATCCAAAATGTTTAAAAAGTCCATCAAGACACAAATTTAATATTGCCAAAAAATTCTTGTCTTTTTCCGTGAAACAAACCATAGTAAGTGTGCGTTCATTCTCATTGTGACTCGTAAGCCCCAGCCTAAAACCTACCCTTACCTGGTCACTGCCCACAGAATACTAGGACGGCCATTTTCGCGACTCCCCTGGGACCAAACAAACGCAGCCCTCCTCTCATCATTCTTTTTTTTTTTTTTGCTTCCGTGTCAGCAAAAGAATGCAAAAACAATGAAATGTGATCTTGGAGTGACTCTGTTTGTAGGTGATTTGTGTAGATTTGCAAACTCCAAATGTAAATAGTTCACAACCTAGCATCACCCAATCACCCAACTGGTGGAGGGACACTTGTTGTCAAAATATATTCAAACTAAATTTAAACCTGCATCTTTAAAAACACCAAAAAACTCGAGCCTGAAATTATGGCCTTGCATAGCTCAGAGTTTTGCCTGGAACATAAATTTACATAATTTTCAACATGGCAGGTATAACACAAACAACATATTGGTCACGAAAAGAGTTTATTTGACGCATGTCTTCATACCTCCTTGACCAAAGTCAAGGCGCAGCATGCTATGACCAGTGTCTGGATATTAAGCCTGAGGTAAACCCAGAATTCTCATTTCAAAGATGGAGTCACCATACCTGCTTTGATTGAAAACAAGCGTATTTTCTATTGAGAATAGAACACAAAATAGATTATTAAAAGAAAAAAATTGTCCAGGTGTGCACATACCAATCGTGTGCAAACACAGGACTGGTGACTGTTTTAAACGTGTCTGTTCCGTGTTGCAGTTTGAACCACTTAATTTTTTACCGGAACAGGTCTTTTTCTCCAGCTTTGGATAAGTCACCGCTACATTACACTAAAACTGTCTTTAGCTCAGTGACATAATATAATTCCAACTGATCGAAATACATGTACATCAAAATCGTTCGTTGGCTTCGTGGTTGGAGCCACGGAGACTTTACAACCAGCTGCTTAGACTTGAATAAAACATATACTATGAATTACCTTTCTTGATCTCAAAGCTACGCCACTGCGAACCAAATTAGACAATGCTAAAAGAGTTTTGACTGAAATATGTTGCAGCCTATGCGGTCACTCATAAATCTGAATATTCTCCGGATATTATCTTATAGCATGAAGATGTTCAGTATGGGTTGCAAATATCTGTCAGTTCATAATTTTACTTCTGCATTTTGTATTTTGCAAATTGCAATCCGCACCCACACTTTTCAAATGCCCAAATGACGTATGACTCATGGGTTTGCATCTCTTGACTTTGGGTAGACACCTGTCTTCGTTATGTCTTGGGCATAGCCGAAGGTCCTATCTTCCTCACAGCCACACACACTACGATACACATCTGAGCTAATACAGCCTGTGAATCGGTTTAGTTATCAGCTTTTGAAGTCCGCTCTCCTTGTTTTTCACTTGGACATGATCTTGGAGAAGATGTCAGTTGTCCGGCATGGTTTGTGAGGTCCCTTTTGACACTGCCTTCGTTACTGACGTCATTTGAAGTACTTGATGGAGCGGCGGACGGGAAGAGGGATGAATACAGAGAGGAATGAAGCAAGGGAGGGTAGATCCCCATCCATGGCATCAGATATGGTAGGCCGAGGGGGTGAACAGCGGTTTCTTGGGCATTTGTACCTGTAAGAGATTCAGAGCCTCGTGAGTCCAAAGCATAAAATAAAAATCGTTTAAAAATTTGAGTCAGTTCGGTATCACTGTATTGTAAAATAAAAATATTTGAGTACTCTTATGACAAGAAAATCCACTGCTTTCTTTCTTCTTTTGCCTCCCCTTTCTTGGAATATTTCAAATCATTAACTCAAAACCAGTTTACACTTCCGTGATGAAACAGATACATAAGCTTGGGTAGAATTTTAAAACACACACACACAAAAAAAGATATTACAGTATGACATGGATTCTACCGTGTCTGTGTGAGTGGTAAAATAACCAACAAGAATTTGTTATTCAATGTCCAGTGTACGTTTAAAAAGGTGTGAGAGGCAACAAGGGAACCTGTACCTTCTTGTGGAACAAGGGGCCAGTATCCTGACCCCGGCATCAGCGATGACGCTAAAGATAAAGACGGCGATGACAGTACTGAAGAAGCAGGCAGAGTCGGCACCATCTCGGACAGCGTCGTCGTTACAATACGCCTGGCTGATTTGATAGAGTAGCTGGTGGGGTTCTTCTGTCCAGACCGTCCTGAGAGAATAGATTACCGAGAAAAACGCCTAGTAAGAATTTTCTTCTGTACTGGTTGCGTAGACTGTGACGATGACAGTGATGTTGTTGAAGATGGTGATGGTGATAATGATGGTAATGATGATGATGATAATACAGAGAGGATGTGCTTACCCTAACTAAGGATCACATTTGATTTGAAACTTTGTATTTATTCAGATCAGAGTTATTTCACGTATGAAGTGTGATATTTCAATTCGTAACATCGCTGGTTTAACGGAACTTTCTGAGCTATTAAATCCTCGTATCAAATGATGGTGATGATAATGATGATGGCACTGGTGTGATGACTGTAGTTGGGGTTTTAAGGAAGGGAGGTAGGCTAGGTATAGTATGTTTGGTGGGTAGTGAAAGAGTGAGGATTATGATGAGAAGGTGAGGCAGGAAGAAAAACACAATACAGTGAAACCCGCTTAAGCGGGACACGCGTGAGCGGGACGCCCGCTTAAGTGAGACGAATGACTGGGGAACGGAATTTTTGCTATTTAAATATATACATGTGAGCGGGACGGCAACCCGCTTAAGCGAGACGACTTGGAGCCAGATTTCCGTAATATACACGCTGTTTTTGACAGGAATGCTGCAAATTATCACTATCATACTGTGCCTTAGTGCTTGTTTACCTTTGCCCATCAGCTGAAACCCTGAGACCAACAAAGAAGCTTGTACTGACTGCCCTGATTACCCTCCTTTACGTTACGTGAGAAGTGATTGACACTACCTCCCCATAGCCTTCTGTCACTACACTGTCAGGCAGTTGACCCTTCTGCGCACGCATGAACGAATCAGAGCGGACATCCTAGCCGCTGGTCATTTGACCCGCACAAGCATTAACGAATCAAGATTAAGTAAGCCCCGCCCCCTGTCAGCCACACTTTATCCTTTCTGCAGCTTAGGCAGTGATTGACACTTACGAGCCTTACCTGCGCTATTTGCACAACACTCAGCCAGGGTGTCGTTGACAAAGGCATGGCCATCATTCGTGTTGCGTAAAGGCTTTTTGACACACGCCGCTCGCGTCGCGCTCTGGCCGGATGTGGAGCGAGAAGTGTGACGCTTATCTTTGCTGGTGTTTACGATCATGTAAATTTGATCCCAAATTATTTTTGATCACTTGAATGGGGGACGGCGAACATCTCGACTTCAGAGATGTTAGACCTTTTATATTCTCTCCAGTTTTATTTTAACATGTATTATTTCTTTCCCTCTATGATGACATGTCCCGGTCGAAATCGTTTTTTTAATTTTCAAAGGAGAGTGGTGAGAAGGCTTAAGTGTTTCTTTGAAGCCAACCAAAAATCCCGTTCCCCGCAAAGAATGACCAATAATATGCTCTGCTCTGAAAATGGAGTTAGACTGCAATAAGTATATAATAAACAGTACAGATACAATTTAAATCTGACTCCGTTGTCACACCTCACTAGCAACAAGTTATGATATCCCTTAACTTGAATGAAACGCACAAACTAGGTAAGAAATCACTTTATAATGGATAGTCCGCCTAAGCGGGACGCCCGCTTCAGAGGGACGATTCGTCGGGAACGGAGCCGTCCCGCTTAAGCGGGTTCCACTGTACAAGGAAAACACAATTACATAAGAAGTTTGGCGGCATAATGACGATGTGGAGGAAGAACTAGAGTTTCTGGGACAAATGGAAATGTCTATACCTGATGTGAGATGGTGCTTCCTTCGTCGTGAGGCCATGTAGCGGCGAACTCTGAAGAAGAAACACACAAAAAGACAGTCTGTGTCATCACGCAGAATACAGTACTGAAGTACTATACATATTTAATGCACCCTGCCATTTGAAAAAACATTTGCAGTACATTAAAAAAAAAAATCTTCACACTGTATTCACCATGGCAACCTAGTTCGTGAGAATCGTTGACTCTGACCATTGTTGTTACCATAACGACCTTTGACAAGATATTTGAGAACTTGTGCATTAACGATGGGATCTCTTATCACCATAAAAATAACGTTAACTATGGTTGTTAAAAGCTACTGAGGGTGCATTCCGCACTAATGTAATTCTTACGATAGTAAGAAATCCCAGCCTTATTGCGCAAGCTCTCATTTATTTTGTATCCTTGACAGCATGGGCAAGGCTTTTACATTAGCATCAGATTTAGACAATAAAGAAATTTAGACGCAAACTTATAGTAAATTTATGTCCATCATTGTTCATGATTTTACACTTCAGGGTATAACGAGATCGTCATAATTACAGTAGAGTAACAAAATCCTCAAGTCGTTTGTGTTACACATTTTCGGAAGTCTTTCGGAATTTATCTCCTTAGAAAAGTTCTTTCGTTTTCAGAACGTTTCATCATCCTACATCACTTACGTGGTGAAACTGGCATCTCTGAACGCCTTAGCGAAGGGATTATTGTGGATCTTCATCTGCGTCACGGCCTCGTTCTGATAGGCTGTCACAGCGATGAAATCTGTTTCCGGGAAACTAAAGGTCAAGGTTCCATCCGGGCTGCTTTGGTTTGGTTTTGTATCCACAGGTTTGAACGTTACAACGATGCGATATTTATGCATGGAGTGCAACAGGATCTGTGAAAGGAGAAATATAGCATCGCGGGATCTCTTACTAGAGTCTAAGATGTCCAAAATAATTTCATTCACAATTCATGGCGGTGAAAAACAAACACCAAAAGTCTTGTTGCCATTAATTACACCACCATATTCGATACTAATCGATACCAGTGGCTGTAAGTTTAAACACTGCGGTAACCACAGCAACCCAAAACATTAGTAGTGATCGCAAAGCAGTTCGTTACGTAACATATGGATTGTGCATATGGCCACAGCATTAGTATCTGACTGGTGAAAGCATTGGATTCCCATACGATCTACCAGTTAACTTAATCACTCTGGCAACAACGACATATCCATCAGTAACTCGCTATGACATAGAGATGCATTCTCCCCACTTTTTGCTCTTTCTCTTACTTCGGTCAAAGCCCCTAAACATCGCTCCGCGCGCATCATGGGGGTGGGGGGGAGGGACAGTGACTCACATTTCCTTCGGCAGAGTCCTTATTGTTCGTCAGCTTGATCTTGGAGAAAATGATCTTGATCTTGCAGAAATGAGAGCCAGTGTTGGGTGAGTCGGGATGGAAGAAGGGTGCCTGAATAAGCGATGAATATTATAGCTCTTTAGCTCATATATATTAATTAGTTCTGCATTACAGATTAGAGCAAGATATTACAGTGCTGCCACACAGATTAGAGCAGGAAATTACGAAACAATAGGATAACAATTGTGAGATTGTTATGTTTCACATCCAGGCAAATAAACTGACATGCGACTTCACACAACTATTACCCTAATAGGCCAGATCATTCAGTAACTTTCTCAGGTCCCTGGGGTGCATATATTGCCACCTTCAATTTACTGACGCTAAATGCTAGCATTTTGCCACACCCATTTCTGCTCATAGGCAGGGCGTCCTATTCTATTGGACCATCATCTGGTAGCAAAGCCTAATTATAATACTTTAAAGTTTCTTTTACTACCTAATAATGCAAACCTCCTTTACCCGTTCTTTGAATGGAGTAAATACCATAGTGTGAAGACAGGCGCAAATAACTCACAGTATAGTTCTATAGTCATCACAAGTTACCACTATCAACTACAATAACTTTCATCAAATCTCCATGACTTTAATAAATGCACCAACCTGTACGGGTTCAATGTCCGCCAAGCCTACAGGCATCCATTTGCTGTTGATATACTTGAAACGACGGGTGCTGGCTGGGAGAATTTCAAGGGATACACTGTACAAGGCATCAGAGACCAGTCCGTTGACAGATATAGCTAGGTATGGAAACATTCTCCTGAGGGTATAATGTCAATGATTCTAATTTAAGAAAAGGTTACAACACTCGAAAATAGGTTACAAGGCCAGTCAAATCTTTACCAGCAGCAGCAGCAGCAGCAGCAGCAGCAGCAGCAGCAGCAGCAGCAGCAGCAGCAGCCAGCAGCAGCAGCAGCAGCAGCAGCAGCAGCAGCAACAGCAGCAACAATAACAATGCATCCGAATTGCACAGATCGCAACAATATGTTAAAGACCAACACAAATATTTTAGAAATTCAGCGTAGGCTAATAAAGTACCAAAGCGTCAAACGAGATATTTGATTTGATGCTGATTTTCAAGCAACTCTGTAACTTTGTATCTTATCCTTAAATTATATTAGGCAGGATTGAGCACTATGTCATTCTGAAACAAAGATGTAAGCTTCATGTTAAAATACCTACAGTAATCAGTTAACATTGACCCTGCCGAAAATAAGAGAGAGTAACAAAGGGTTTTTGTCTTTAAACCTTTATAACCACACAGCCCACTAGCGCCCGCTGTATACCTCTAGTACCATGGTAATGGATATAGTAAAATAGTATACTATTTTTTGTGCCGTTCATGTTGAGTTGTGGTCCTTGGTATCGTATTTTGACAAAAGCAAAAGATATCTAACTTTCAACTACACTCTCTCAATACTGCCTCCCTTTTCTGCAAAATGAAAATATATTTCTCCAAGATGAAGCTGACAAACAGTAAGGATACCGGGCACAAAGCTAAGCACAGTCCTTACCTGCCGCCTCTGTTGATAATCATCTCAGTGCCTACGCTGTTGAAAGCTTTCCACAAGGATGAGTTCAGAAGTGTCACTTTGACTCCGGATTTGCTCATGGTGAGATTGTCGTAGGCTGTCTCGTCCACTCGGTATTTCCTAGTGCTTGTGTCTTGCATTAAACTGCCTTCGCCTAGGCTCATTCCATCCGCAGACGCTAGAGTGGATGTTGTCGCTTTCGCCTCCTGCCCATCACGCCAAACTTCACCTGATTCGTCATCGTGTTCTCTGGCTTTGCGTGCCGGAGCTGATGTTTCGCACAAACCTTTAAAGTCGGGAAGTAAGTCGTTCCACGATGGTGTACGAGGGAACTTTTGATTTCGATCCACATCTTCAACGGCTTTTGAAGTTTTTGGCGAGAGAGGCTGTGAAGTAACTTCGTGTAGATCCAGGTCTACAAGTGATTTCCTCCGACGCCTGCTTTCATTTGGCTTACTATTCTGAGATTCCTGGTACAGAAGGGGATATTCTGGCCACTTCGCTTCCCTTTCTGTTGCCCGAAAATAAAGTTGCTTTTGCAGCTCTAACTTCCGGTCATGGATGGGGAATGGGAAATAAGTGGGAGAATTTTGCTCATCTACACCATGAACAATTTTACTTTTGAGGTCTTCAAGACAGTGTGCATCCAACTGAAAAATATGTCTCCGCTGTTGCTTTTGAAGATCAAACGGCTGAACAGCATGGCCATGTTCATCATCCATTTTCTTCCTTGAGTATCGATTGTTAAGCGATTCGTGAAAATTGCCACCGGGTGTGTCATTTTCTTCTTTGAAATATATTGTATCATCACTATGTCGTCTTGGCTGTACGTGAAACTTGTGTAGTTCCTGAGATACAGTGGAGTATTTATCAGGTATTTCAAACGAAGGGCATTTCTGCTCTAAATTACTGGATGTTGAACGTGTAGTAGGTGTGCAAAGACGTTTGGGCAGTCTAGATGAACGTAGATCTACCTTCGATGCTGTTGAAGATGGAGAGGTAAATGTTATACTGTCAGTACAGTTGCTAACACCGGTAGAATCACGACAAATAACCTCAGATATTGCTGACCCTTTATAACTAGGATCATCATTTGGTAACAGGACACATTGGCCGACCTGTTTGCTCGCTGACTCTCTGATTGCAAGCCAATTTCCGTCATATAAGAAATTCACCGTGGGGTCCAGACCAGTCGCTGTGTCACGATAGTCTTCCTGAGTGTTCAAGCTGCAGCACATCTTGGGGCTTTTCTCCGGCAAGCTTCCCTTTGCATCTTGAGACAGTCTTGTCTTTTTTCGTCGTCTCGCGTTGTCTTTCGTTTCTGAGACCACTTTTACCTCTCTGATGTTCTTGTCATTACCGTTTCCTAATCCATGCAGTGTACCTGTGTAAAGCGATGGAGCTGCCGACGGAATACTGCTGTCTGATTTACTTTTTACTTCAGTGTCTGTTGTACGTCCAACATCTATGCCATGTAGTATATTTTTAATGCTGAAAGTGTCCAGCAGAGAGATGAAAAAGTAAATAATAATAATAATAATCAAAATTATAATCATAATGGGGTTGAAAAGTCTCTTATCCAGGCTAATGTCCGCTGATGCAACTTTACACTATTAATATTATCGGTTAAATTGAGAAATACAGTTTCAGAGAGCGAATAACACGATAATAGGCATAAATGCAGGGTATGATATGACAGGATATATAATTAACATGTAATGTGATGTGACAAGACTTGGATGCCATGCCTCTGATAAACGCCAAAGTCAACATTCGACAAGAGAGGCAAAAAAAAAAAAAACCAAACTGTCTCAATTCGTGTGGCTGCACTTCGCAAAGCGACTCTTTGGAAATAAACTCCACTGCTGAAGGTGGTGTAATGTATAATAAGAGTTCAGGCTGCTGAGTCAGAACTTATTGAACTACAAAAAAAAAGGGTTTTACCGGTTTTCGTCACTAGCAATTGCTTAATACAAAACTCTAACGCTGACTCATGTAGGGCAAAAAAGTAACTCGCTTTCTCATTTCTCATAAAGTACCTGAACAAGTGGGTAATATTTTCCATGTGTTTACACTGGTAAATGGCACAAAGAAATATTTCTCAGTTTTCTGTCGTGCCATAAAAGTATTGAAGCTAGATATCTAAGATTTTGCCGCAATATAGGGAACATTATTGACAGTCCAAAGCAAAACTCAGTCAGAGTGGCTTTCATCAAAGTGACCATGTGATGTTTACTTTGCCATGTCATTGTGATCACATGCGATCTGACCTGACTTAACGTGAAGTGATGAAATGAAATGTGGTATAAAAGCCTACATGTCTGAAGATGATAGCGAGTGAACCACACAATACAAATATAATGTGTTGTAATTAATAGAAATATGAAACGCCAGACGCCTCTCAGCGAAATCGGAAGACATAAGAAGAAATAAAAACACATTGGAAACTCCCCACTACGGGGAGCGAAGCAACACAATATCGTCAAAAGAAGAGCCCCCCGCCCCCCCCTTTAC
>JAWQUT010000110.1:1584792-1599529 GCA_033807755.1 Ellobium chinense
GGCTCACGAGGGAGCAACAGCTTGGCTACGGTCTTGATTACTGGGAAATCTGAAACGTACCCAAGGATATTAACTCTGGCCCCTTCCTCCCCACTCCCCTCTCCCCCTCACCCCGTTAAGAGGATAATAGGGTAACAGTGGGTAAGTTTTTGAAACAGGAAAAAAAAGAAATTGAAGAAGATAATGATCTGGGACGAGGAAGACAAAGACAAGCATGACTCCGTGTGTCTCAGACAGCTTTACATGGAGTTCCATACAGCTTTATAATCAGAGGAGGACGCACAATGGAGTTCTAACTATTTGAACTCTTGGGACCAAACTTTTGAGAATGTGCTCTATGTGAACATAAAATAATATCAATCTCCATCTAGCCCTTCATCCCACACCTTGAGATCAGGGGCCCAGATGCACTGTCCAAGCTCTTTTAAGGTGGCTTTGGACGAAGTTTCCACCAGTCAAACTCTGATCCTTGAATCACCCTGGCCACTTTAGGTTCAGGCATAATTTACGGAAAAAAAACAACAACTCACCGCTACGCCTCGCCTCCTCCTTTACCAGACCAAACCAATGTAAGGAGTCTTCTAGAGCATGCTGCCCTGTTCTTCATAGATGAAAGTCAGTTTGCTATTTAGCCGTAAAAATAAATCTGCTTAGAATGACTTAGACAAGAGACCTCTTATAGAAAACGAACTCATTGACACAGCTTTATAGCCTATACTGAGAAAGTTTCTCCCGGCGTGTGTTGGAATAGACGGTTTCTCTACTTTTCAGGTCTGTCCAGTTTGACAGTGACCTATTTTCTACACACGCGTGTGCTAAATTCATGCCGGCAATGTTATACCTGGGCCAACATTATTCACGTTAGTTATTGATTTTTAATACCACTAGTTAGTAGAAAGTCTAGTGTTCTTCTCGAAACATGTATCTGTCACTGTTTTACAATCAGAAGCGCATGTACACGTACCATAAAATAGGTTAATTTCTAGCCGCACTTCAGTTAATGCAGGGAACACAGTATAACAGCTGTCTTAAGGCTGAGCCAACTTGCCCTTGACCTTGTCTGACCTCTCAACAAGCAGTACACAGTATGTGTACTTTGTGAAAATGCTAAAAGGCAACTTGGGCTAGCATGCTGCGTAAATCGTTGTAGACTATCGTTATTTAGAACACAGCCGATTGTCTGCTGGTGCGGGTGTCGTGGCGTATGTATAAGAATGTGCTATACAAACGGATCCAGCTGTTGTGCGGGGAAAATCCACATCTTCATGAGATCTGCAGCATAATATAGAGTAATATAGACCTCGACATCCACAGGTAATCGCATTTGATATGCTTTGATATGAAATATAGCAGTGTCATGAACGAAGACCGCCGTTTTGTATTGCAAGACAGTCTAGTGTTAACATCGCACATTAAGATCGCTGGCCAAGAGTTCATACGAGTAAAGACCAAATATAAAATTAAGACCAAGGAACACTCAAACTGCATGATTCTTAATTGTTTGATTTTCTGTCTCCGTAAAGTTTACGTTTAAATTTCAATGCATTAAAATGTATTGTTAGGTTGACTGGAGATTAGAGGTCTAATCGTTTTAAAATTAAAATGAATTTTTTTTCAAGGCAGAAAAAAAAAACCCCAAAACGCACGTGCTTAAGTATCACAGCAGTGCTCACTGGTCGGTCCTTGCCTCGGGCTGACCCGCAGCTCTTCACCTGAGAAATTGGATAGTATCTACGGTCCTGATATTAATGCACCTAGAAGATTATGACAGCAGAAAGTTGTCCCACCCTCCCCCAACGTTAGCTTTATTTAAGACGGCAAACCTCAATCTAGAGAAAACTCTAGTTCTAGCCATTCTCATCGCGACAAAGGGGATATTAAAAACACTCGTTGTATCTTACCATATCCTGTACCTTATTATGAAAACATGTATGCACATATTTAGTATACTCATTACGATCAGTACTAAATTGCATTATAAAGAGTTCATTACAAGTGACTTTCTAATAATTGGCTGTAAACTGTTCATGTTTTCCTGTAGGCGTGAACTGTGGACGCTCTCAACGGACAAAATCCATGCAGTGTTGTAATATTTTGCCACGTCATCTAAAAAAAAGTCTACCCAATAGGTTCAAACCCAAACTCTCGTTCTTCACGTGTGTAACTAAAGCATAGATTAGAAATCAAAGAGCGACGGTTGAAGTGTGTACAGTAACACAAGCAACGAACAGCTTTGCTGATAATACACACATGACAAGTCAGTGTGTTGAACGTTTTCCATCTCTCAGACTGTATAACAGTAACAATAACGAGGTCTACAAACACTCGTTCGTTTACCACAGTACTGCGTTGGCCTACTGACTATTAATTCCTAATAACCACTAGTTTCACATCGTATAAAAGTATAATAAAGTAGTATACGCAGCATCAGGTCTATTCCAGTATTCATTTTCGACAGACTGTAAACGTTTAGAATGGAGACCAGGGAACCCAAGGATAATTCCACGTATCGTGTCCGTCCCATGCACTGGAAAGAAGCTAAGGAAGTGTATGAAATGATTGACAAGGAAGGCTGGAACCTGACACTGGATAAGTTTCGTATGCTGCATGAAGCGTATCCTCATCAGTTTTATGTAGCTATCAGCCAGGACGAGGAAATTGCAGGTAAGTTTAGATCAATGGTTTTGCTGTGTTTGTCACTGTCAGCAGCTTTCAGATTGAGTGATAACAACGCAGACAATGAGTATATCTATATATATATCTATCTTTTATAAAATGTCCCTAGATCTATGCGAAATTTCGAGATTCCAGTGATACTCCTTCTATTACTGGTTGCCATCGAATGAGTTTTTGAATGAATAGGCATTTGAATGAATGATCTGCAGTGATTGCATTTAGCGTCACCTTGGCCAAATCTGTATGTTTACATATGCATCATTAGTGTATAGTTTAGGTTAAACCTTTGGTCTCCATACCCTACATGCAGGACAACAGGACACGGAAATAACGGTAACATTTTAAAAGTCTTGACCCTCTCCTCCCCAATTTATTACTAAGTTCCATTGTTATATGTTACTGTTCACTGATTCGTGAAGACCTTCTAATCAAACAGTGTGAAGAGACAGTATAGACTAGTGTAGACTCATACAAAATGTTCGTGCCATTCTGTTTTTGATGTGATGTCCCCATAAGTTCATCTTGTCCCAGATATTGTCTCATCCTACCTGTCACGTCACTTGCTGCTTTTACTGTTTTGAGTACATCACTGTTCCATGTCATTGAAGGTCTAAGGCCTATTTATTGATGAATAAACGATTGCTGAAACTACAATGTGATTTTTTTTCGATTATATTTGATATTTCAGGCACAATGAGTTTATACCCATCTTTCGAAGGCGAATACGTGCTGGGTAATATTGTGGTCAAAGATGGTCATAGATCCAGAGGTCTAGGGAGGAAGCTCGTGGAGGACATCCTGGCGGACAATCCTTACGCTGTAGTGTCCTGCACAGCTGTCCCAGGGGCGGACCAGTTCTATTTGTAAGTAAAGTCTTACAGTCCCTCTAGAAAGACACTGCAAATGAATAATCTAGAGGCCATATCTAGTGAATAATATAGTTCTACATCTTCTGTATTACCTTTACTAAGCGACATTTTGTATTTTAATGAGAACATGAAAAAAACCTGTTAACTTGTTGACAGATATTACAATTATGAAATAGTGGGGCGGGTTAGCTTTAAATATGCTATCAATGCACTTTTTGATAAAGCAGCAAATTTTTATATACAGGTAGATGAAATAATTCGTATGAATTCTGGACAATCGGGTTTTCAGATTTGATCTCTGACGGTTGTAACCAGCCATTCTACGAAATGACAGCAAATGTAAAATATCTCTAAAGTAGACCTGACGTCACAAAGAAATGTCATGTCGTAGATGTCATGTTATTTTTGTCGCCTGCTTCACTAAGCAGTGCTGCGTTTACCTAAGCATATAGGGACATCAAATGAAAGGAACATTATGCCGTCTGTAATGTAATTCAATCGACTGTGTGGCAATAAGTTCCGTACTTTAGCTGCACGGCTATGCACTACCAATTGCAAATATTGAGTCCACACAGCTAATTGATTAATTAACTTTGATTTACGTAACTTTAATCCTTACAACCTGGTATCATGAAGTGACATTGCGAATGTCCTCACTTTGACAACCTGAATGGTAGGCTATATTGAATGATACAAGCGCATCATTTGTCAGAACTGCCAATAGGCAGCTCCCATGGTATGAGCTCGAACGTTGCCGATTTAGCAGTCCGCCTGTTGGTTGCATGTGCCAAACCAGCAATATCATTCTTGTGTCTTCTTCACTGTTTCCAGGAACACTGGTTTCAAGTTCACCCAACCCCAGCAAGGTCACGACATCTTTCATCTGGTCATAGACCTCGACGCCCTAGTGAGAAAAGTTCAGGAACTGGACAACGACATCAGTGTCAGTATTGCCCCGTATGACGAGGCCTGTTTTGACGATCTTGTGGCGTACGATTGCGAGGCCAGGGGCTACCTGAACACGAGCTATGTTGCCATGCAGGTCAAATGTTTCACAGTGATGACAGCAAAGGACTCCAAAGGAAAGCTCGTGGGTTTTGGAGTAGCTTTTCTCAAGCGCGGTGAGGTTGTGCTAGATGGACTGTATGCTGATTCTGATGGGATTGCTCTACGACTGCTCATGTGAGTAATTTTATTATATATATAAATTACTCATTGTATAATTCATACAAACATCAGTCACAGTGGGATACTGCAGTATACAACACACTAGTGAAACACACTATACAGACGGACTCTGAGCGTTTTTTATTCTTTTGCCCTCGGGCAAAACGGGATTAAGGACTACCTCAGTGAAGATCTCTAAAGCTAACCTCAAGGCAGCACGAGCAGGAATCAGAGTGTTAGAACTACAGTAGCCTAGGTGCATCTGAATATGGCTGATTTCAGAGCATTGCATCTACGATAGCACGATTATGTCCTAAACAGCTATCTATATTATAACAGTAGACGGTGGTTATGGCATTTATGATGAAATTGTTTTCAGTGAATGTAATGGAAACCGGGTGAATATTAAAAGTGACAATATGTAAGTAGTAGGGATATAAGAATTAAATTTCTTTGAAGATAGCGTCCTTATGGTGCAGGGGTAGCATTTCAATCTGTAGACTGAGTCTTGAGTTCGATTCATGCAGGGACAGAATATTTACTAGTGTTAAGTGGTGATCGACCTTTCTTTTCGAAACTGATCTTCACAGTGATTATATAAAATCCATGGAAGCACAGATAGTTTGTAAGAACTTATATTAAGAAAGTGTTTGTACTAGTAATTACCAAGTGCTGTTATTGCTGAAATGTGTAGTGAACATTCAATTCGTTGGGTAACTGGCATCGACTTTGTAATCTATGCCAAAAGCCAGAGGAGAAAGGGAAAGTGAGACAAACTTCCATTTTCTAATGACTTCTACACATCCGGATCTACCCGTTTCTCCAGTTCCAAACTTCTGACTGCGTATTCTGTTCTGACTTCAAAATATTTATTGTTTCAGCGGACTCATGAAGGCGTTTCCAGGCAATAACACCCTGAAAGTGCAAATTCCATCGTCCAATCTATTCCTGTCCACACTAGGAGAAGTGAAGGCCTCTGAAAAGTACAACAGATATTCTATAGGTATTCGACCGCCCACTCTATCACCTCTCTCCAAGGTTTATAATGTCGGTGATTGTGATTATACATACTGAGATAGACACATTATATTATTTCGTGATATTGTGTTGAGATTGTTAAGCTGCTATGTTTCAGATTGTTGTTGGGGCTGGTACAATATTGATGTTATGGATATTACGTTAGCGGTCACCAGTGTGCTTTGTTATCCTCACTATTGTGACCCAAATCAGTGTTCCTATTGATGTCAGGGTTGTTTTTTTTTCCATTGATGAGAAAGAATAGACTAAAATAAGTTTTGCCATAAGAATTATCAGACAAGCACAATGCACAACATTACTGGTGTTGCCGTTTTAGGCACTAATGAAATGATGCTCATTTTCATTTTGCTTTCGTGTGTTACGTCTCTATGAGATATGTGCAGGTTTCTAAGAAATCATATTGATCGTGATTTAAAGAATGCATTTACTTGAAGTGATTATAGATTTTGTTACATAATTGTTTGTCTTTCTGTCACACCCAGATCTGTGTCACAGTTAAAGAACTCTACAACATTCCTTTTACTTTCTTTCGGTACTTGTTTTTCTGGCCAATGCATTTCAGTCATTAAATTACTTCTTTCTGATTCCTTAGTGTATTTTGTTCTTCATAATATCCCAAATAACATATTGTATCCCACAGTCTTATCAAGTTGCTTCCCCTTTCAGTCCCAAAATCCCTCTCATGACATGAATTTATGATATAGCTCAACCGCATTTTTTTTTTTTGGCCTCACTGATACAGTCAGGTAGACTAAAATAAACGCAGTTTTTTTTGCTGCGGCACACAAAGTGACAAACTTCATCAAACTTCATCAAGACTGTGCAATTTCAGGGCTATGTGACAATCTATAGAAAGATTGCGTAAACCAGTGGATAAGGTAGTTTCATTCCGAGAGAGTTTCTGTTGTGACATGTTCTAGACGGCCATTTTGAGCTAACCACAATAATAATCTTTGGATGGAATTTCATGTAATGAAACAGGAAGTTCCCTATGCAGTAATCAGGAATCTTTACCGGTTACAGTGTCAGACATTCTGTTCTGAACTTATAAACTCCACTAAATATTTACATTGTCTGAATTAAACAAATCTAAACGAAAAACAATACACAGACTCTGTTTTAGAGATCGGAAACAATCCTTTCGTTGCAGAAGTATGATGAAAAATAATGAAAGAAAAAAAAACCTGTGAGGTAATATTCTCCCATTTACTCTCAACACAACCAACCGCCTCTTAACCCTCTAGTGCCCAGCGTATCAGATCTGATACATTTCGTGGAACAAAGAAAAAGCAAACCAAGATCATCACCCCACCATAATAGTGTGAAGTCGCATGAGCGGGCATTAGCCTGGATATGAGACTTATAAACCGCATTATTATTATTATTATTATTATTATGATTATGATTTTGATGCTTGTTCCAGCATAGTGGATCCAGAAGTGATCCAAAAAGTGGAGCTCGGACTTTTTGTGCTATTGTAAATAGGGCTGGGCACTAGAGGGTTAAAGTTGTTAGTTTTCTTTCAATTTTCATAAGACATTGTGTTTGTCCAGTGCTCGCTTTACAAACATGTTTAGAAATTAGAACTTTACATACATCTACAGAATGTCCGCGCTGTAGATCTAATATGAAGAAAAACAAATATACATGCACGTTGCGATGTTAAGATGTCTGACTTTACCAATGACCCTTCCGTATAAATCGTAAAGCCCAGAACAATGTGCAAATTGTGAATGACAAGTTTTGAAACGGTGTCAAGTTTTGAAAAGACGTTTCGCCTTGAGTTTTAGTTTTACGAGGTTTAAAAAGCTACATATAACAGAACAATATTTCTTGCTCTTCAAAACTGGTTGATGTATCAGGTGGATATTTTAAAAAAAAGTTTACATAATTTCAAAGTTGAATAACTTTAACAACTCAGAAGTTATACATTGAAATTTGGTTCAAATTAGTAGCTGAGAAATATCTGCTAATGCTGCAGATTAAAAAAATATAACTGCACAGATTATATTACATCTGAATATTTAAAATACATATGTCAAACAATATCATGCTTGGTGTGCATCGGCGGACATATTGGTCCCAGCATGTCATGTTTTGATACATGTTTTTTAATTTTTTTTTCTGTGGCAAATGTTTAGCACCTAGATCAATGAAACGTGCAACAAATATATATTGCTTCTGTCTTGAAAACGTGTTTAAATTTTTAGCCAGGTTTCTTCTTGAACATTGAATTATGTAAACTTTTTTTTTTGTTTATTTGCAGTTGGAGTAGAC
This sequence comes from Ellobium chinense, assembly GCA_033807755.1. Lineage (NCBI taxonomy): Eukaryota > Metazoa > Mollusca > Gastropoda > Ellobiida > Ellobiidae > Ellobium > Ellobium chinense. Next base: position 1,592,820 of record JAWQUT010000110.1, read on the forward strand.
TATTACCTGAATAGAAGTTTTAAATATTCATGAGATAAGATTGTTAAACCAGTGAGTGGTTGTTAATTCTCATGGTCACCGCTCACCTGCTGTGTGCTTCGTTTATCCCCATGACGTGTTATTACACCGTCATCTAGGCGAAGTTATCAGGTCAGCAAGTGGCTATATACACGCTGTATTTAACTAAGACCCAGTGTAACAAAGAAACGAAAATATCAGATTCAGTGGGTTAGAATCCTCGAACCTTAGCTGGATACACCATTCATCCAGTTGGTCTACCTTTCTGTCTATCTATATTACTATTTGTTTGTGTGTCTATCTGTGTGTGTGTGTGTGTGAATGTGGATGTTTGTGTGTGTGCGCGTGGGCGCATAATGTGTGTCTTTCTGTCTGCCTATCCATACGTTTATAGCCTACATGTAGGTGTACATCTGTTTCTAGACATATCCGCTCACCTGCTTTCATTCTTTCTTTCTTTCTTTCTTTCTTTCTTTCTTTCTTTCTGTCTGTCCTGCTTGCCTACCTGCCTGCCTACCTGCCTGCCTGCCTGCCTGCCTGCCTGCCTGCCTGCCTGCCTGTCTGCCTGCCTGCCTGTCTGTCTGTCTGTCTGTCTGTCTGTCTTCCTTCCTTCCATCCGAATTTTTATTTTTGTGCGCCTTGTTTGTCTGTTTTAGCCCACTGACCTAGCTGCTGCCGCTGCGCACACTCGCCTTTGTAAATCTCCACTTGGCTGGTGATCAGTTCACAGTAAAATCTGGAGATACATACTTTATGTCAAAGGCACAATCAACCAGTAATTATTACGTCATACTCCTCAGTCGTCTGTCACTTGACAATGCCCGGATGCATTCTCTCAGAAAGGTTTGCAAAATGAAAAGAGTATCGATACTCAGTTGACGAAAGCAAGTCTAACCATATCAAATACCAAGAATTCAGATCTTGCCATACAGCGTTGAATTAAACAAGAATCACATTTTCACGTGAATGACATATATATCCAAGATATCAATGGTTTTCTTGACTAATTAATTTGTTGCTATTGATTCAGAGCCCTCCAATTTATCTAAAAGAGATTTCATGCTCATTTTGCTTTTCACAGCTCAGTAAAGTGCCATATTTTATCAAAACTTTGAAATGGAAGGACAATAGGACAATAGGATCAATGCTTTGTGTATATGGTAAACTCATCGAAAATGCTCAGTTTCGTTTACAGACCATAAGAAACGATAGTCCAACAACAACAAAAAAATGGTTGACAACTAAAAAAAAACAACATTCAATATGTGAAAGAAAAGGAGGAAATGAAGAAATGAAGAAACGAGGTAACATTATAAATATAATCGGTTCACACTGAAAAGAGTTTACAGTAACTAATACTACACGGTAAGCAACAAAGCAAAGCAAGCGTTAAGAATTTATGAAGGTAATCAGCCTAACCAAGAGTCGTTTACTCTCCATGAGCAACTTACTGAGTAAACAGCCGCAGGTTTACTCCACTGCGAAATACTCTTTGATATTTTATCAGTTGAGGGATTAATACACTCGAATGCACTTCCTACAGCATGAAGTGAAGGCAACAGCCAGACATGGAAGTTTGAGTCCACCTTCTCCCCCCCCCCCCCCCCCCCCCCCCCCCCCNAAACCCAACTGAAAACCTTAAACTTATCATAAACATCCATTGTGTGCACCCTTTCTATTCGAACATCCCTCAAGGAACCTCTTTTCAATTTCCTTAAGTAGGAGTTAGTCACACCTTACAGACTGCTTCATAGTCAATGATAACAAGCAAACTACTTTTGTTGTCCTGTTGACTTTGCGCAGTCCTAATCCGGAAACGTAGACAAAACAGCGATTAAGAGGAGTTGCGATTATCCGGTACCTTTTATGATATAGAATGTATTCTGAAACATCATGTACATTATCAAACGTTCCTTTTAAGCAACGTATGATAAAGTGGAGTCGGCTGTGGTAAGAAGACCTGAGGGTACGTGATGAAAGAAAGGGAAGAGAACGTATTCTCCTCGTGATACACGTTTAGTGTCAGCCTACGCTAACCACACGATAGAGCTGCAGTGACAGCAAGGCGTCCTGTTCAAATTTTGGGATTTAAAGGAGAAATACACTGTGCCTTCAAAACTTCTGGATTAAAAAACTTGTTATTTCAAACTGCTGCTTCTTCATGACATGTAAGTAATGTGATAAATTTCTAGAATGAGAGACTGTTTTCAAACTTGTGGTTGATGTTTAATGAGGTATTTTCAGATAGGTCAGTTACACCACGTGATCTAGGGATTGCTAGGATATTTTGATAAATGACGAATAATCATACATGAGCAGAGCATGTAAACAAACCAACGTGTGAGCAAGATTTCCTAGGTCACGTGATGGAGCTGAAAATACCTAATTAGGAAATTCATTGTAATTCCAAATCTCTCTCTATATATGTTAAGCTATGTTTAAACTGCACGATTTCTACGGTCTCTGTAAGACATGTAAATATTACGATAGTTTCCCAAAAAGTATTTTGACATCTAGTGTATTTAGGCTTCTGAATTTTGAAAATGAAGTACCTCAGAATTCTGGACTTAAAACATAAAACAAGTTTTACTGCACCTTGTATTTTGAAGCTGCTTAAAGTTTTCTGTTGCAGCTGTGCTACGTGTAACTACACTTTGTTATTGATAATTCAAAGTGGTTTTAAACTAGGTTATGTTTTTTCAACTCACCATTTAACTTCACGCGCATTACTGAGATGCACACTATGAATGCCATTAATTGTGCGTGTCAAAGTGCAGTTATGATTCCACTCGTGAATTGTTAAAGAGTTACATGATGGGTATAAACGTAAAGCTAACATGTTTCCTCCAGTCTTCATAAACATTATGAATTATTACGTGAACAAGGGAAAGAATCCTATCATGACTGACTTTTTACTTGTTTCTACTATCCCTTGGAGCGAGTCACTCAGGGAAAGTCAAAGAAGGAGAGTCAAATTTATGAGTCTTCTAGAAATGAAACGAATTAGAAATTAAACCGACTTTTGTTTTCTAGGAGTTATGTGTCTGTGGCAAAAATATTTTACTCATTCCACCCCATGCCAGGCAAAGCATCATAATAACTTCAACACTATGATATTCCTTCTTTGTGGCAGTATTTATTAAGAGAATGAGTCATTAATGAATGCAGAGTGGGCTAGTATAAAGAACCCCCCAAATCATTACATTTTCATTTCCCTTCGCACTCCATGTACTAATGTACTTCAAGGCATGTTTTGAGTTACCCTTTCCGTCCTTAGTGCCCTGGATCTCTATTCCTACTATACCCAGTTTTCGCAGAAAGGAGGGCATAGCCTTCTATATTTAGGTCTCATGCTTAATGTAGGGTAACAACACAAGGGAAAACGTCCATATTATCCATCAAACTATGGGCATTCTACAATGCATGACTTAGGCGCACCTTTTACGGGTCACGCCTTGACCCATTTCCATATCTGGGTCAGGCGGCAATTGAGTGAAAGAATTCGTTTTGTTCAGCGGTAACAAATACAGGGCAACATGATTCATGCATCAGCTTTTCCACTTTCCAATAATCTGCTTGCCCTAATTCTTTCTTTCTTTCTTTCATTCATTCATTCTTTCTTTCTTTCTTTTTCTTTCCTTCTTTCTTTCAGAGTATAAGGTCTCGAGCAATACAGCGTTAAATGCTGGCGATGAAGGAAAGCAATCAGATATGTTTACAAGAAAGAGAAAGAGAGAGAGAGAGAGAGAGAGAGAGAGAGAGAGAGAGAGAGAGAGAGTGAGTGAGTGAGAGAGAGAGAATATCCGGTTAAAGCAGTGAAGCATACCATGATAACAGAGGAAGAGACAAAATGGGGTAATTAAGAGATTATTTAATTTAAAAGTAGTTTAGTTGACGCTAAGAGAGACAAAGACGCTTAACATCAACCGCCCCGATTACTGATGAAAATTAAAAATACCTCACTTTTCGCTAACTTATTATCGATATGTTTTCCAATTGAACCTCTCTATTCTTTCTTCACTTTTCACCTTGCCAAATTTAGTATCAATTCATCTAGAAACTGGGTTGACTTCAATGGAATTCACGCCCTAATACCCAGGTTTATACTAATTTTACTGAACATCCTACCCACTGCCATGACCCAGAAGCTTATAATCTGGGCCAGTAAGCTCCACGCTGATTGGTTGAAGCGGGAGGCTTTCCCCGACTACGTGCACTACCGGCCCGTCTGGATGGATGGCTGCGATGACCTCATTTCTGCACAAGCGGTCGATAGAGAATTACTAGTCTTGCTCAAAGTGGAATAACTCGGCATTCTGTGACAAAGCCATTAGTTTATTTTACCATCTCACCTTCCAGCCCTTCTAATGGACAAATGGACGCTGAGAGGAGACACGAGTCTATGCATCTAAAAACTGAAAAAGAGAAGGTAAAACCGGGAATTTAAAAAAAAAATAGAAAAAAGTAGAAAACTATCACATTGTTATCAGTAGAGGACCAAGGATTATAAAATTATATCCTCATGCCCCCTCCCAACTCTTTCACTCTCTCGTTCTCTTTCCCTCCATCCCTTTCCCGATCATCCTTGTTTTTCACTGTAATGAGTGGCAACAGATCTGGGGATATTCTGACTGATATAAAACCCCCGAATTCTAAATCATCAGTAACCGTAATTACGTCTTAATTAAGACACACAACACCCATCAGCAAACACAAAGACACAACAACAACAACAACAACAACAACAACAACAACAACAACAACAACAGCAAAAGAGCCTCCTCTCTCACATTAGTCTACGCGTTGAGGCAGTTGAGGGAACCAAGGCAAGCTCGCAAGCCCTTGAGCAAGACTACCTAAGCTAATAGTGCGCAACTCGGCATAAGCTTGCATAGGGTGACCCATTGAGGACAGACAGTAGGCCACTGGGTCAGGCGGGGCCAAACCTGGCCACTATAAGAGCTGGCCCCCTATTTGGGGGGCCGGGGAGTGCTGTTTAGGACCTCACAGACCTCAGGACTGTCTAATGATTTCATTATTTCACCATTCTATCCAAAATGCCATAGATGCTGAGGCCTTGATTCTGTTTTGGTAAGTAGTGACTTAACATTCCTTTGATCCTTCGATGTTACCAAGTGTTTCCGTCTGTGACTGGGATTCAAAAAAGTGGGATGATGTTTAAAGCACCAACTGTATTTTAGATTATAATTTATGTAAACCCCTGCAATTTTGTGAGTGCACATCGGTGTTTTTTAAATATCACTCGAAGAATGCTCAAACTTGCAACACTACTATGTTAAGATTCATCGTACGTCGGAATCTCAGTGAATAATAACCTACGTTAAAAAGAAAAAAAAATCGTATTTTATGCGGGACTTCACCGGCCATTTTAAGTATTTAGAAGTTCATTTTGCTATTGCGCGCATTGTTCATGTAGTGATTCCTTTATGTTCAGTTAGACAGCTGTCAGACGTGTCTTAAATTTTGTTGCAAGCTAAAGATTTCAAGATTTTTATGTACTTATGTGAGTATTCGATGCAAGATTGATCACGGCTTGAATTTAGAGCTTGCAGTGGGAAAACAGGCCTGAAAATATATTTTGGGATTGGAAGCATGTTGTACCTAAAAAAAAAAAATGAAAAACTCTGACTTAAATGATACAAGGAAATGTTTCATGATTATGAAAGGCAAATGGGAGTTGATAGGATTGGAAAGGATAGCGAAGTCCCGGGGCACATTATAAAAGAAAAAAAGGGTCCGCGGCAGTGAGAGAGGTTATAGAAATTAATGGTTAATGTAAACCTATGTGTGTGCACGAGATTTTAGTAGGGAGGTAAATAAAAACACTAACAAGACCGCTGTATTGGCTTGCTACATCAGAATGACGTTCTCAACCCATTTTGCACTTGCAGTCAGTCAGACAGTCTCCATCCATCCACCCGTCCATCCATCCATCCATCCATCCATCCATCCATCCATCCATCCATTCATCCACCCATACAATGAATGAATAATTTCTTTATCAGTTAATTACTCAGCCATCCCAAATTATGCTATCTGCCAAAAAGGTGCACTCACACTGCGCTTTTAAGGTGAATTAACATAACAATTCTCACAATTTCATGGCCATGGCCATGGCTAGATGCTGCCGGCCAGACTATGAAGGTTGGAAGTTACATCAGTCACCAAAATAAGACTGATTGGCACAAACTGAACCTGGAATACTGAAAAGAGGGCAGAACCCTGGAACTCTTTAAAAGTGTCTTTGGATTGGGGTTAGAGCTAGGGTTAGGAAAAAGAAAGCGCTTTTGACAGAGCCCCTTGATATTCTCTCGGTACTCTTGTAATGCAAAATCTTAGCAGATACACCTATGTTTTCTTTTTGGCTTCTGTTTGTCCAGGACTTCCACCTCGCTCCCCCTAGACAATGTCCTGGTCACTCCTGCCCTATCAGTTCTAGCGTCTGTACTTGCGGTCTACTTGGGTTCGTTGCTATGGAAACGGCAATACGACAGCATGCGAGACCCTGGCTCTCCTCATCCCCTGCCCCCTGGAGAGATGGGGTGGCCTCTTGTTGGCGAGAGTCTGCTGTTCGCTTTGAAAGTAAGCTGTGTTGTTATCTTCAGCCTCCTCCCTCACCTTCTCTTCATCTTCACCTTCCATCGTCACTCACTACCATCACCCCCCCCCCC
>JAWQUT010000110.1:1606962-1620743 GCA_033807755.1 Ellobium chinense
CCACCCCCACCCCCCTCCGTTCCCGCACTCCTTTAAAAAAATTCACACACAAAAGATGTAAAGTATTTAGGCCGATAACAACATACAAAACCCTCGAGAACTGAATGGAAGCGATCACCGCATTGTAACATGCAGAACAAAATAGAGATCTTGATACAACTTGATAGTATCTTCATGATATGTACTCACTATAGGGCAACTTGTTCCTCATTTCACTGTGTAAGAATGGAAAATATTAAGTGATCATATTGACAGTTTAACATGTTTGAAGAGTGTATGATGAGATTTTCGGTGCATCCAGCTTTCATGCTGGAACCCGCCGTGATTGCCTACATACTGTGCCATATATCCCAGCCTCAATGGCGAGGGACTTGAAATGTTTCCTTGTATCATCATGCATTATTATATTTCACATCATTATGTCAAGCATTTTCTACATAGACTCATGCTTCAATATGCACCTTTTTGTTTTTCTTAGTTGACATATCGAAATTTTGAACTCTTTTAAGAATATTTGATTCAACGGCGTGCCATTCCTTTCCGTACCCGCGCACATTTGCCCACTGTCGTATTTAATTCCCAGGGCACATTTACGCACATTAACATTTAGATCTAGATCTAGTATAACATACTATCACTCAACGGTGTGCCATACCTCTCTGTACCCGCGGCCATTTTCCCACTCTCTGATTAAACTACCGCAGCACATTTTTTTTTATATATTCACATTTAAATCTAGATCTCGTTCCACAATGAACCCCTAATTACTATAGAGGATTTCGCACTTATGATTACTCGTGTGACTCAAAGAAATAATAATGGAATTCTTCCAACAAAACAATCTGCATGCGCATGTTAGGCAAATTAGAATAATTTTATAAATAAAAGTTTCTCTAGTATGCTTTTTTCAGACCCTAAGACACTTTTGACGACTGTATCTCAGATCAGAATAACACTTATTCAAAAAGTCTTTTCAACTAATGAAAGTACACATATCAGCCATCTATATCATACCAATAATGTGATGCAGTCAAAAAGCGACATAAGCCACTTTTTGAGTGGCTGAAAGACATTTAATACTTTCCCATGCGCAAAACTTTGTTTCCATAGACCAGTTGTAGGTACTATAAAAAAGGGGGACGGTTTGATTGTAGGTTATTATGTTGATTCTTGACTATAGTAATGTTATGTATGTGGCAAAGAGTATGTGGCAATATGCGATGTTCTGTATGCCAGTGCACGAAACTACAGTAATGACTGACAACTGGTATGTCATCAGCCGGTGTGCCATAGCCAGTGATTTCATAAGAAACAGGCCAGGACTAGTCTGCGAAATAAAAAAAGCTGCTGCATTCATTTTATCCCATACTGTTTCAGTCTAGTGAAATTACATCATGCACTCATAATCAAACTCACATAATTGTGTGTGCGTGCGTGCGTGCGTGCGTGCGTGCGTGTGTGTGTGTGTGTGTGTGTGTGTGTGTGTGTGTGTGTGTGTGTGTGTGTGTGTGTGTGTGTGTGTGTGTGTGTGTGTGTGTGTGTNTGTGTTTTCTCTTGATAAATTTATTCTGATGTTTTTTCCCTTCAATATTTGAACTACTGTATGTATTGCATGTCCAGCCACAAAGTGAGTCAGCTCGTGATCCTGTCACGTGACAACTTTTAAGGATTATTTGGTCAGTATGTTATCGCCATCACGCGAGATCATAACATATCGTATGTCTGTGTCTCATTATGTATATTATTATGTACTTGCAATGTATACGCAGGATTTGTGCAATTTTCAGGAGTGACAGGTCGTTCGTTTTGTTGTTGTGAGAGATTGATCTGAGGGATCAGTAATATACTGTATGAAATGAATGTCAGAGAGAGAGAGAGAGAGAGAGAGAGAGAGAGAGAGAGAGAGAGAGATAAGAGCGTGATTGAGAGAGAGGGAGAGAAAGAAAAATATATAGTGATAAAGATGATAGCATTGTATTGCTGGAATTTTTTTTTCATCAATGCTTAAACAATGGCATGTGGATTTCCAGTAATGTAAGGATAAGTGGCAAGAAAGTCACCAGCAAGTGGTCAGCCAGTGTTAATGGTATGTCAAAGTCAATTTATAGGAGCATGCTAGCAACTGGTATATCAGTTATAGGCTTATGTACCAAAGCCTTTAGTATAACCAATCAATCAGAAAATAGAAAATAATTATATCAGAATGTCATCGTGTAGTGGTAACGTATGTGGCAAAATGTCATGTTTGATATGTCAGTACGCGAAAATACAATAGTGACTGACAAACAGATGACAAACAGATATGTCATCAAGTAAGCATCAAGGCTTTGGTATTGTGTATATATATATATATCCGAGAGTCGAAAATAAGTCGTAATATAACTAGCCTATTTGATAAAGTTGTATGTGAGAGCATCAGATACTGTTTGTAAGTACATTTCAGAATGGATAACTAATACCTCATTATGTAGGACCAATAATATCAGTATGTAGGGTCATACTAAGCACGTAAAGATTTCACAAAGGTGCTGTAGATGCTTTGATCATTAGCTGCAGAATATCTCTGTGTGGTAAATCTTGACTGTCCTTTTGTACAAATATTTCTTTCAATTTATGTGGATGTGTAATATACTGTTATGTGTAATATCTGTCATTGATTGATCACATATCTTCATCAATTCAAGTTCTGATTGAAATATGTAGGTTTTCGCTAGCGGGAGTGTAAAGAGCTTAGTTTAACTAGATCTAGACTAGACTAGACTAGATAAGCGAAGCTTGTTAAAGCGAGATCTGTAATGTTTACTAAACCAATATCAACGTGAAACTCATATGGGGGATTTGTTATTCTGTAACTCCTTCATTTGACAGTTCAAAAAAGTACCTGAAATACCTCATGATGTCAACCTTGGATACTCATTAGGATTGTATATTAATAGGATTAATTAATACTGGCAATACCCAGGGACTTTTCCATCGAGTGCTTTGTGTAGGGTTTAGGGATAGGGTTAAACAAAGAGGAAGCACACAAGATGATTCAGTTCAATTCAATTCAATTCAATTCAATTCAGTTCTACTCAGATCAATTCAATTCAGTGTTTATTCTAGGCCGCTGTGGCCAATTATTTATCCTAGATAGGAGCTCTTTTCTTCCCTAACTTTCTCACTACCCCTAAATCTTCTCCAAACTCTAAAACAGGCACTAAGTGGGAGAGGCCCATGGACGTTTCCTTAATATCACCATTTACATTTATAAACAACAATATAATTACAGCATAGAAGATCGCGATGATCTTCGTACATCCTGAGATTAACTTCAAATTGAAGGTGAGAAATAAGGGTAAAAAAAAGAAGGAGAACAAAATGTTAACATAGAGAAGGTAGTGCACACAGAATGACGGTGGGTGAAACCCTATTTTTATTTCTGACCCATTTTCTTAATTCTGAAATGTTTGTATAAATATCATCGGCGGAAACTGCGTTTTTTTAAAAAATTAGTTTTGTTTTGTGGCACGAACATTTTATTTAAAAATAAAAGAATAGTTATGGTTACTCAACGAAGTTATCGATGATTTTTGGAACAGATAGTTATTGTAACCCAACAATATTAAGAGCAAACATCCCACTGTCACACAAGTGAAATTGCCAGCGGTCATTTGATTGTTAACATCATTGAATTGCTATGTTTGTATAATTTGTCTCGTATCTTGCCGAGCTCTGAGCAAACGCAGTAGTTTTTAAGTTCTACTGTTGTATTTGCCAGGCTGCAGAATGTCTACTTCGTGCCATATTGTAACATAAACTTTGGTAGTTAGCAGATCGCCATTCCAGCACTTTTGGTTGTATCCCAGATAATGGTTTTTAATTTATTGTTTAGTTGCCCAATGTAAGGTTTATATTTTTTACCATCTCCATCGCAAAATTAATTTTTTTGTCACCTTCATTATTAGTAAACCTCATCGTTATGGTCATCACTGTCACCCTCATCATCGTCGCCTGCATCAACATCTTTATCGTCACTTTTATCATTGCTCTTATCATCGTTTCAGTCAGAGATTAAATTCGTATAGTAGTCATTAGTTTCATCATTTCGTGACCATCATTAGTCTCTTCACCGCTATCATCATAATTTTCATTTTCATCATTACTGCTGTCATGGTAATTATCATCATCATCGTAGCTGTCGTGGTTAGTATCATTAAAATCATTATCATCATCGTCATCGTCGTCATAACAACATCGCTCATAGTATTATCATGAGGAACCCGTAGTTATTATCATAAACGATGTCATCTTAGCACATCATCGTCTTATCGTCTTTCTCATCATCATCATCATCAACAACATCATCATCCAAAACCATCGAACTGTAGAAACACTCCCCAAAAGGAGTTAAATTGTCTAGAACAACCTTCATCCCAATCAGTAATCATTACAATACTGCACATATCCTAGACCAGGAGTTGATTAGAGGGTCGGCATTCACATTGTACCCCAATGATTTCGCATAAAGGAACAGAGTTTGGGGTATGTTTAGGCACCAATCTGAAATACCGATTGCAATGTTTACTGCATCAGACACCTTTTGTTAACGATTCCACTTAACGTATAAGTTCCTTTGACAATTTTAGGACCGGAGCACCCGATTCTAAGGTAAAGAATATTAGCACAGTGAAAGTTGTCTGAACAAGAACTATGGAAACCAGATTCATCTAAGCGTATTTGGATGGCGGTTACTGTGCAAAGTGTGACATAGTATCGAATTCAGTGACCGGTTTCGAGTATACTGTGAGTTTTTGGGTTGTTTTTTTTTAGACGTAGGAAAAACAACTGTTCGTGCAGACTGAAATCGATTCAACCAACTTCTACTGTAGTTTACAAATGCATTAAGAATTGAGTAAGTGCATGTAAAGAAAAATATTTGATACAGCAAGAATTAGACAACTAATTATTGTGGAAATGAATAAAGGTTTTGGTTTTAAACAAAATGAATTGCATTTCATGTCGTGTACACATTTCACTTGGATTTGTTATTGTTGTGGATCTGTTAACACTAGCTCTCTTTTTTTCTTTTTCTTTTGGAGTCGAGAGAGTTATAGAGTGATCAGGCCTGCTGGTGTAAAAATAGTGTGAAGTCGCATGAGCGGGCATTAGCCTGGATATGAGACTTATAAACCGCATTATTATTATTATTTTCAATCTCTTCCCCTTTGCTTTTCGTCATGCTACAAAGAATGGATGTGGTTGTTGCTTTTCTTATTCAACTATAGTAGAGTTTATGACTCCTCTGCCGATTCGGTTAGGAATAAATCAAATGGTATGGAACACAGACATATAGTATAGAAGTATAAAGTAAGGGGAAGGAAACGCTGTGTGGTATTTTCCTCTGTGAAAAGATTTTTGACTCATGTAAAAATATTACCTGTTGCACTCCAAATTCTTTGAATATTTTATTACCATAAATGACAAATAAATCCGTTATATCTCTAGGTAAACTAGTCTACAGTGTTTGGTGATAAGGGAATGCAGGGTCTATTTACTGTATTAAACCGTAAATCATGGGCGGATTAGCAGAGTGGGTGGGGAACCATGGTGTGTTCCGTTCTGTGTTCATCGTTTTAAAGATGGAGCTAAACATGAAAGAAACGGCTTAAGTTTGTTCATTTGTGATTGAAGAAAGCAGAAACTGAACAGAAAAGTTTGGATTCACCCCATTATTTTTCCCAGTCAGATACAACAGCATCACAAACTTCCCTTCAAGCATTGATCTTTAAATCTCTTTTGGAGTAATCTTTCAAGTCTTGGCTTGTTTTTGAAGAATGCTGATGAAGTTTTCCCTTCAGTTCGGATCATCATCCATGTTGAGAATATAGTGTGTAGTGCAAAGCAGGCGTACAAAACAGAACTGTATTGTCTTGGTGCAGGAGATCTCTCCTTCCGCTCATTGACTCAAAATAGTTTTGTCATGCTCACATTGAGTTCAAAGTCAACGGTTACGACAGTTTTGTCTCTATCACACCAGTGTGGGAGGTCTCGTTTATTGTATTATGGTCTGCATCTGGCATAAAAGCCGAGACAAAATAGTTCGAGTTTGTGAGCTCTTACGGGTTGATTTCCCTCACAGAATAAAAAAAATCTACAGAGGCACTAACAGCTGCTATTTCCGGATTGTCGCCAAACGCCATCATCGGCAGGAGACTTTTACTCTCAAATCGCAGCAATTAACATGTAGCAACATACAGTTAACAAAACACGGCTGGCACAGACATGTCAGAAATTTTAAAAAAAAACATGTGGTTCACTTGGAGATATAGAAGGAGTCTCTGTCAATGACGGCACTTACAGGGATTAGTGCTTTTGTAGATCTTTTTATTTGGTGATTATCCCTGTGCAGACCTTAGTAGAGGTAGCCTACATGGACCATTCTTAATGGGGGCAGGGTGGATATTTGCTTCGTAATCTAAAAAACTCCACCTTTTCGGGGGACTTAAAACTGCGTACATTTTCATTCCACTTGACCATTTGTGAAAAAAAAAACATCACCGGCATGTCGGGATTTTCATCCTATGTACGCAGCCATTACTCGTACATGCTGGTAATGTAATAAAGCGAGAGAGCAGACGCTTGATGGAGAAGCATGCGCAAACCATTTGGACCAATTGTCTGTTAGCCTATCTCGCTTTTTGACGTCATGCAGCACCAGTAACACTGTTACGGCAGAGCCCGCCAAGTGAAAATCCCGATATTCCTGAGGTTTTTTTTTTTTTTTAATCAAAAACTGTCAGGCGAAAGGACAATATACGCGGTAAAAATTTTATGAAAATATCATGTAGACTTATTAGGTTATGGAGCAGTAACTACCCCTGTTCCTTTAATTAAATGATTCCGGAGGTTTCACGGATATGATAAAACACACGGGATAACTTCAGTGTTGATCAATGAATTTGAGATAACATTGAAAGCAATCAAGTGATTAGCTGGAATATTCTGGCATTGATAATGTTGTGGTAACAGAGGGATTCCGCCCCTGATGACAGCATATTTTTAGGCGTCTCTAACTAAAAATGGCTTTGGAAGAAAAGCAACACTCTGTATTTCAGCCTTTGGCCTTTTGAAATCAAATCTTTAAGAGCTCTCTGTTACTTCAGAGGACACAAGAAGCAAGACTGTGTTGTCAAGCATTACTTACTTGAAAAATCGAAACTGACAAAAATGAAAGCAGCATTCCATTCAGCCAGTATGAACAGTTACTACCATAGCTCTGCCCTCTAACAAGAAAACAGTATACTTATAAGCAAATTATTATTTCTGTTTAATTCAGCAACTTCTCTTTTAATCTCTGCAGCTACGAGAAGGTATGTCTCTATTTTTGATGGAATCTTGAAATTAAGCCTGCAACCTCTAGATTACTCATAGATGAAAATATTCGTGTTCTAGTAATAACATAAACTTTTTTTTATCCATATATTATGATTCCTCCAAACCGAACAGAAACCCGGCCTAGCTGAAGGAAATCCTTCATGCCGTTTTATTGGAAGAGGGCCGTCCTAAAGTTGGATTTCTGAAACAGCTACGCTTTTTATAGTCAGCCCCTATCCATACTCATTAACGTAAATGGCAAAGAAGACGATAACTCCAAAGCACTGTTTTCTAGATCCGGGCCTAAATAAATAATTTATTATCCACCGGTTTGAGCCCAGAGGTCAGTGACTAGCAGAGCCTACAGGTTTGTCTGCAGTATGTGTTGGCCCATGTTGGATCGTCGACACAGGATGTATCTGAATAAATCATGCAGAAGGCGAGAATGTCCACGCACTGGAACACTGAAGAGGCAAGAGAGAGGCTGGTCAGTTGGGTGGACAGGTCATAAGGAAACAGAACGACGCGCAAACAAAGAAACAAACAAATAATTAAGCAAAGCCAGACAGGCAGATAGGCAGGCAGCCAGGGAGAAGGTAGGGACAGACAGCGAGACCTTCTGGATGGGACAGACAGACGGACAGACAGACACACACACACACACACACAGATACACAGACAGACACACAGACAGACACACAGACGGATATGATCCTGAGAATGCGCCATAGACACACTGACATCTACACAGACTGGAGGGTGATGAAAATTAGATGATTGTATCAGGCTTATTTGCACAGCAGACACACAGACATCCAGATCTAAACGGTCAAACGTGGGCAGGCAAACAGGCAAGTGGATAGGTAAGGTGGGCAAGCGGAGAGTAAATAGACAGCTGGGACTGTCGAAAGTAAACAAGTGAGTGGGTGAGTAGGTAGGTAAGTAGACAGGCAGCCAGGTAGGCATGCAGGCAGGACGCTGTCTGTCTGTCTGTCTGTCTGTCTGTCTGTCTGTCTGTCTGTCTGTCTGTCTGTCGGTAATTACTTGTGGTGGGGTGAGGTGTTGTTGATGTAGTTGTAGTAAATGGACTGCCCTGAGCCTGGGTGTTCCCTGCTGTACCTGTGGACGAGACAAGAGATGGAATCATTACAGAGGGAACCTCATTATCTCGAATTCCAGACTAGTGGGTGAGTTCGAGTTTGTGAGGTCTTAGTTTGTGAGATGAAAATGAAAATGAAAGTACGACTTTTAATGACCCCATAGGGAGATTGGTTTACAGTGCCATACAGTGTTATACATCTCGTTCCTTATACAGAGTACATAGAGCAGCACACTTATAAAAGACTAACAAAGTCATTGCTAGTAGGTCGCGGTGCAGCGCCCTAGCTTCCCCAGCTCTAAAGCCAAGTTCTGTTATACATCTGAATCAAGAGGGGAAAAATGGAGTGGAGTATCTTTTTACCCTATGACCACTCCCACTAGAACAGCCCGGTCCTAGAGTCCAACACACAAACCGTAGACTTGACAGTCGTCAGTTTCTGAGTTTGACTCACAAACCACACGGCCATGCTGCCTCCCAGAGAAATTTGGTATTGAAAATAGGCATTCCGGACCAGAGTATCACAACAAGAGATTTCAGCAAGTTAGAGCTCGCGAATGTTCCACTGTATTTTTAAAGCAAGAGGCAATGACTATTTCTGAGTTTGACTCACAAACCACACGGCCACGCTGCCTCCCAGAGAAATTTGGTATTGAAAATAGGCATTTCGGACCAGAGTATCACAACAAGAGATTTCAGCAAGTTAGAGCTCGCGAAGGTTCCACTGTATTTTTAAAGCAAGGGGCAGTGACTATGTTAAAGAGTTACCTCTTAAATCATGTAAGTAATCATGACATAGTAAAATTCCGTTATCATGAAAGTAACCTACTTTAAATCTAACAGACCAAACTGCCGTTGAAGTAGGCAGGAAAGTTACGTTAGTGAAATAAAAAAAAGGCTGGTAATAGATTAGAAGCCAAGAAACACAGTGGACTTTTCTAAATCGCAACTCTGCTGACTACTCCTGAGTACTATGACTGGAAGAGTGGTGAAACCTCATGTACCTAATATCTCCATATTCGGATATATCGCATGTTTTTCTATTGCTATTGTAAGGGTAGACATGGCCTGTCCAAAGATCCAGGCGAATTAAAGCCAAAAATTGTTGAAGAAAAACATCGCAACTCTGCTGAAAGATGATAAAATTTTGAAGTTGCGCTATTAAGGAGCTGCGGTTATTCAGTTTCATTTGTACTGTGGAACTGCGTGGCCGAATGTTTAGACCGTTGGACTCAAGATCTGCCAGTCGTGGATTCGATCCCCGACCACGATCATGTTGTAAGTACCTTGGGAAAGAATTTCATTCACATTTTGCTCAGTCCATCCGTCTGTTAAATGAGCACCTGGCTATAGGTTGTAGAAGGTATTGTCAGAATGCTAGTGATCAAGGCCTTTAAACAGCAACGACACTGTAAAATCACCATGGAATTGAGAAAGTACTAGAGTGAGCAGGCCTGATGGGGTAGTAATAGTATAAAGTCGAGTGAGTGAGGGTGAGCCTGAATACGAGTCTTATAAACCGCTTTAAAATTATTATAATTATTATTATTATATTGACATATAGCATTTGTGTTGTGGAAAAATCTTGCAATTAGGTGAAATACATGTATAAAAATCGAAATCAATTGATTCCTATGTAATGGATGAAATGGCGTGTATAGTCGACAACCATATAGTTCAAAGAAATAGTTAATTTGCCGCTCGAGTACACATTCAACTATTTTTGAGGTCACTGAGTACTGGGCTTCACAAGAGGTCATATCATGTTTACTAGAGACACTCTCACTGATCTCTGCGGTGCCTGCTGTGGGCGGACCTTTTGAACATGATCTTAACTATTACCATTTTTCTCATATTTACACTTATTTTTGATTAATTTATTAAGCTGTGGATGGTCTTATGAGCTGGGTAGGGTGTGGAAAGGACTATCATGGAAGATAATATTCATCTGCATGGCTTAGCATGGCATGTTATGAACGAATTAAATCGTGGAGAGATTAGCGCTGCTGGAAAGTACATAAATATGTAATCGAAGCGTCTACACAATGGTCTGTCATAAAAATGATAATGCGGTTTATAAGTCTCCTGTCCAGGTAAATGTCCGCTCACGCGACTTCACAATTATTATTACCCCAGCAGGCCTGATAATTCTAGGACTTTTCCAGCTCCCTGTGAAGCAAATAGTGCCGCTGCCATTTATAAGCGCTGATCACTAGCATTCTGACAATATCTTCCACTGCCTATAGCCAGGTACCCATTTTACAGACGGGTGGACTGTGAGAAATATGAATGAAATGCTTTTCCAAAGCATTTACAACATGACTGTGGTCGGGAATAGAACCCACAACCTTTAGATCTTGAGTCCAACGCCTTGACCGTTCGGCCACTCTGCTCCACAGTCCCTTATCTTCTTCGATGACATGTTAGAGATGGTGATGACCTTGATGTTTATGGTAGTTAACAAGACAGTGATGGGAATGATACGGTGGTGATGGGCTCGCTGTTGCTGCTGTTGCTAGCTGCTGATAATGATGATGGTGGTGATGATGATGATGATGTTTACAGAAGCCGCAGAAGAGTGGACAGTGATCCTGGGCCCATGTTGCGTAAGCGGGGTCCGTGCACATCTCAGCGGCGTAATTAGCACAGTTGTCAACGGAATCCGCGCAGGGCTTTGGTGGGGGAGTACCTGTAAAATCAGGGTGGAAATTTTAACCTTAACATTATTTTAGTGTGTGTAAAGTTATCCGAATAAATCGATGGTTTTGTTTCTATAACATTACCTGGATATCTTTTGGAGAGTGACGCCGCCTTAAGGAGATGCACACACACACACACACACACACACACACACACACACACACACACACACACACAACACACACACACACACACACACACACACACACACACACACACACACACACAAATACACTAGACCCATACACGTTATTAAATTAAATAAAACCAAAGTAAGTTAAAGTCTGACAACCACTGAAGCAGAGTTGCAGAAACTATTACTCGGAAAGGTACTAAATAAACAAGCACTATACATAATCTTTGCTTCATTCTTTAGTATACATCCACTAGTGATTCTTGCCACACCCCCTCAGAAAAACAAGACCGTTGATAAAACTCTCCACTAAGTAATTTGAAACTTTAGATGGTGGCTGTCACTTCGCCGAGCTCCAATTTTCGTGTGCTGGAAAGATTCCAAAATTCTAATTAAAGAGCTGCGCACACTTCCTCGCCACGGCTAACGCGTAGGAGTGAAAAAACGTACTCCAGGATTCGATCCAGGACTATTCTCACCAACAGGCAAGAGCTCTGCCTTTCGGCCACCTTGTGAACAGGGACACTCTGAAACACGGTCAGCGATACACTAGTATCAGGTTACACATGCGCATTAATTTTGAGGTCACTTGAGTTGTACTTCATAGGAAAGCTGATCTATTTATCACATCAATTTTTTTCTCCCTCTCAGGGGCCCAGTCTGTGGCCTATTCTAATGCATTTGTCACTTTCCTGGACAGTTTTTGTTAAATTAAAGCAGCACTATTTCGGGTCAGAGGACTGAAAAAAAAACACAGATAGGGGCTGTCAATGAGCTAACCCCTTGTTCTCATGAAATAGCTTGGGGCCTGAAGTGGCATTTCATGGAGGTGGGTCAAACGAGGAGACACAGCAAAAAAGTTAACTTGACATAGGCTGTTAAAAGTAATGTATTTTTTAAATGCTTATCTCCATTATGATGAGTGGGAATAGCCAACGAAAATTAGGGCTGGAGTGACGGCAGCGACAGTACATAGTAAAATATAACAAAAAGATTAGGGCGTGTGTTACTATCGCCTACATTCCACTCTCCTAAAATAATAATATTGTGCGGTGACATAATAAATGATATTAATCCCCCATGGGCTTTTAATGATTAAAGCTAGGCACCCATATGAATTTCTTCAGAAGGCACTAAGGAAGAATAAAATCTCTAATGCCAGTCTGGGATTCGTGTGAGATATGAGAATATATTTTGACTGCGTGATATTTGTTCCATATTGTCGATTGATTTCGAGCAAAGTCACTTGTTTCATAACTCGTCGAAAGCGACGTCAGAGATAGTCCGGGACACATACGTCTGGACCCACAAATTGGAGGATTCTACGATTTTTTTTCTTAGGACTGAAGAACAATATTTTCAGCGCATTGTGGTCTGATCTTTCAATGCTGAGACTTTTTATTTTCATCCATTGAACCTTGTCTCCGTTGTCATCTTTGTCGAAATTCTTGACGGCAGCTGAAGATTTCTTGAAATCGTAAAAGTCACCTTCAGTCATGTCTTTCACGGTGTATGGGTGTTTATCACGACGGCCCCCACGAATCAAAGTGGACCACTGCTCGGGTGTGTAGATGGGGATCTTTTTGGCAGCTCGAGCAATGACCGAGTGTACTGAATCGTTTTCGTTCTGGGTATGACCCCTTTCGAGGAAACAGTGCTCTATTTTTTCTAGTGACCGAAACTTCTTGAGCGCATACCAAAGCATGGTTGCCATGTACCTGTTTCTATTTGACCATTGTCCATTCTTTAATTGTAGGCGGGTAGTCATAATCTTTGTTTACGCATTAATTTGTAATTTTTCTTAGACGAATGGTGTTGTGGGAATCACATCATGTACGTTGATTGCTTAAACTGTTGTTCATTGTCTTTTCCGTGTAATACAGGGGAGATGACATTTAAATTGTGTATCCTTCCCTATTTCACTGTTTGGCACTTGAGGAGAAAAGGCTAATTCAGTCATATCTGAATGCAATATTTTAACAGAAACATGCTTCTGTTGCTTTAAATTTCATAAGTCTTCTTTTGAGCTAAATGTGTTAACTGATGGTCACTGACCCCTGGCGACCACTGTCCTCTAGACAGTCCAGTTCGACTATATTGATCAGGGCGACTTCTTGTGCCATTGTTTGGAAGATACTTCATTATCATATTACATGAAAACCTGCTTGTTACTGTGCAGTTTGCGGGCCTGATAATTTTACATTTCTTGGCTCCAAACGAAGAAAAGAAAATAGAGATCCATCTTATGTTGACCGATGTCCACTTAACAGTTGCAGACCCGACGCTCTTGTGTCAAACACTGCTATATAGCCCTACACCTCATGCATCGATATTGTTAAGAAAAAAATTGGCAATTTGGAACGTTATGCGTTCTGATATGGAACTTTTTAATTGCATTTTAAACATTCAGTCGTAAAACTGAGAAAAACCGCCCTAAATTTCGTTTTTTGCTCTATTTCTCTTTTAAATTCTCGGCTACAAAATCAGATTTAT
>JAWQUT010000110.1:1627489-1640322 GCA_033807755.1 Ellobium chinense
AGAGAGACCTTAATATTCTTCCTTTGATGAGGTATGAGAGAGACAATGTGGCTACCAGTGATTGTGGCCAGGAAAGCTGCTGGTCCACCAGTGATAGACATCCGGGAGAAAAGTACATAGAAAATCACGTTATTGTGCATTAATTTATCATCAGGGGACATAATATGCATGAAAACACGATGTCATGCTATGATCGGTAAGGGGCTCGGGGCTGGAACACACGATATCGTGCGATAATCGCTGTAAAGGCTAACATCAATAATCACTAATTGATTTCATTAACTTAATTATAGTGATCACGGTAATAATCTTATTTCCTCTCACTTTTCATTGTGCAATATCTACATAATTTGTTTCCAGAATGGCATCTGTATTTTAATCGTAGTGCGGTCACCCCAATTTTCCTCCTTCGTTTTTGTGTTTTGATACTGCACTGCTCAAACAACAAAATGAATATTTAGCTCATACAATACTTACCTTTGAGCAATAAAAAAATGCAGTACCTGTATACATGAAAGGGAAATTATATCCTCACATGCACGCAACTGTACACACAATCACAAGCAAACACACAAATATATGCATGCACGCACTCACACCCACAAACACACACTCGCATAGGCACGTACCCGCCCCCCCCCTACTCCCCTCCCCCGCTCACACATTCACAGAAGTATACATACACACACGCATACATTTTCTTATGCACAAACACACACGTTTACAGTCTCGTCAGCTCACAGTCACAAGTTTACAGGACACACATCAGACATCAGAACTCATAAACGTAAGAACAGCTATAATTTAAGGATAATCACACTGACACATGATGCATTTATCTGTGTTTGAATGCTTACAACATTCGGGCGTTTAAGGTAACACGTAAGTAACAACTGTTTGCATTCTTTGATAAAGTGGGAACAGCAGCTTAGATAATAATATTCATTATCAATATCTATTTTGTAACAATGAAAAATTCTGTCGCGATACTGTATGATTTGAAGCGTTCCCACTCCTACAGCGCTTCCACGCAAACCTAGAAGCGATAACAGGTCCTACCACTAACGGGGTGTTATGCCTAACCTTCCTCTCTTCAAGACCTTGCACCCAAAGATGGAAGCCCCAAGAGGTGAACTTCTGATATTTTGGGAAACTCAGTTTACCGTATTTTGCCTGGAACGATGTTCTCAAGGACATACGTGTCTGATTTAAGGGCTGGCAATGGCAAAGCAGCCCCTCCTTGTGTTAGGTGGCGCGAAAAGATGGCGCTCAAAATTTCTGTGGCTTACAATAATTTTGACAGGCTTAAAACCTGAGGCACCGAATAACTGACCTAATGATAAGGGACTGAGTGTCAGATGAATGATTGGGTTCAGGACTAGCTGATAAAAAGTTTCTAAAGCCTTAAACAACAAAAACGTCCAATAATGAATCTTATGACTTTAACCTTAACTGTCTTCGGGTTTCAGATCATAATTATGCTCCTGACTTTCAAGTCAGTACATTGGGGTCGCTGTAACAAGACGTTTACGGTCTTCTTATCTATTTAGGTAACACCACAGACCTGCAGTGGGAGAACCAGGCCAATGTCAGCATTATTCAAGTGACAGCTGTGCCAGGATACATGAAACAGACTCAAGGAATCAGAAAACAATCAGTTTAAAACACAACGAGGGTTAGACATATCGGGTCACCTACTTCAATGGTGGATGTTTGCTTGGGTCACAAACTATGGTCTTTGCGAGTGACTGTAACTCATACGAGTTCCTAGACAGTTTCTAGACAAAGACAATGTACCAAAGCTGCTTTTATTCCTTACCATATCCTTAAACCTGCTCCTAAGCCTAAATCAAACACTTAATGGGAGAGACTTCGACGAAATTTGGCGGACTTCTGGGTTCAACTTGAGTTTGGCGCAGTGCCATGCACAAAAACGCAACCCTCCATTAGAATAGCTTTCTGCAATCTGCTTTTATCTCTTCCGTCTAGCTGGATCTAGCTTCCAGAATGTGTCACCTATCACCCTTAATTTCCAACGAAATTTCGAAACTATCGTGTGGGTCATCCAGAAGGTATAGCACGGGAACCTCTCGCTTGTAGGAGAGTTAGAGGTCTGCTTCGTACATGAAAATGATATTAGAAGGGGTCCATCTTAAACGCTTAGGGAAAGGTTTCTGGCATCACGGTTGTGGACATTCCTTTTGCTGGAATGAGTCCTATGTTGTTCTCTCTCTCTCTCTTTCTCTCACTCTCTCTCTCTCTCTCTCTCTCTCGCTCTCTCTCTCTCAATCTCTGTTTCCGAATGATATTAACAGGACAGGCACACTCACAACTCAACATGCCCCTCCCCCTTCCAAATATAAACACTGTTTGCTCTTTTCTGCGTCAGACAGCTAGTTTACCGTGCATGATGAGCACTGATGCATCCTTCTATACTGGGAAGGATGGAACTCGTCAGCCTTGGCCTGTGGCTCACTTGCGAGATGGAAAAATATGTCTGATTTCTAATCTCCTCTAATATGGACTAAGAGATATGTTTATTGTAAAAGGTCCATAAATCCATAAGTCCCTCACACAGGATGGACAAGTGAGTAGGCCTACACTCAGTGATTGAGGCTTATGATTTATTACAACTGCTTTGCATGCCACACTTTATCATATGCCGTTTGTCCGGTAATTCAACACAGTCACGTCCTCCTTGCATATTCACACATTAATTTGCCACTCAGGCAACGCAAAATCACAAGTTTGCGAGAATGTATCAGAATAGAAATATCTTAGTTCGCTTATTTTATTACAAATTGTTACTGATACAAATTTACTCCCAAAAACATTCCCTGATCGTGTGGGTTTTGCTCTAATTAGACGAAATGGTCGAAGGTCGTTCGTGCCAGCGTTTAGAGGCCTACTTAAGACACAATAGTCACAAGACTTAGTTTCTTTGTGTAACTCTGACTTACTGTTAGTAGGCAGAAAGACTGTCAATGTCGCTAATGAGTACTTCCTTTTCGCCGGAAAGACTCAGTTTTTGAAAAGAAGCTGTTATGTACACCCCAATATGTACAAACTGAAGAACTCTTTGAAAGTAGAAACACAAGCATTTAACGACCCTGGCAAAATACTTTGAAATTGTACCATTGAAATGTCACTAAAAACGGCCAGTTTAAACTCACTAGCTAGAATTAATATACTAATTTCACTAAGAACGACCAGTCAAACTCCCTAATTAGAACTGATATTATATTTATGTCAAGGTGACCGTGATTCCTAAGGAGTTATGACATTTTTTGATATAATAAGTTTACAGGAGTTATTTTACAAATTGCAGTGGATGCATGCAATGTGCCAGTCCGAGTACTTAATGAGATGCGAAGAAAGGGAGTAACTGTGAATGAGGGGAAAAACTGTGTGTGTTCATTAGTTAGTTGTTATGCATGTGACTTCTATCAGTAGAACTTTATTATCATCTGTATATCTGTGCTGTCCCATTGCCAGTGTATACATTCTGTTTTGCGCCCACGTATCATGTTGTTGTGGTCTGAGTTTGAAATAAACAAACTTGTTAAACTTGGTAAAGAGAGGCGTTTCATTTCGTTCACATTTATGTTACATTATTCTATGCTTCATCAACATTTATTTGGATCACATAATTTATGAAAGGTCTTGATTCCTAAATGACTGACGGCAGTGCCAGAAAGAACATTTTTTACATCACCCAACTGAGCAGACAAGTGTTTTGAATTCGCTGAGGAATTTTATTTTGACTCTCTAACCGCAGTGGCTGCCCATACTTTTTGGAGTCGTTGTTACGTTACATGTTCGATATCAGTCATCGTTGTCGTGAGTTCTAACGGTAATTAGTATCTGAGAACCTCAGGCACGTCCTACGGCAGAGGTACTGTGAAAGTTGTTTGTTTGGTTTTTTGTTGTTTTTTTGGTGAGGATCTAAATTTTGCGAAAAGTCAGACGTATTTCTCGAGAATCTAATTTTTGTTAGCCCGGCCTCATTGTTTGCCAGATTTCTGGAATTTAGCACTAAAAACGCCAGTCTGATTCCTGTATTTAAAAAAGTAACAAAGAGAGAGAGAGAGAGAGAGAGAGAGAGAGAGAGAGAGAGAGAGAGAGAGAGAGAGAGAGAGAGAGANAGAGAGAGAGAGAGAGAGAGAGAGAGAGAGAGAGAGAGAGAGAGAGAGATTATAGTCGATTATGTCCAGATAATCAGGGATGGTAACTGGGAATAACCGCTTCACTCTTGCAGGTTATCGCCATCAATACAAATTATTTATTAGTCGTAAGCACTTTGTAACATTTTAATGGAATTTTATTCAAGGAAAAAAATGTTTCCCGAGTCAAGCTCGACTCTCGAAATTCACGGAAAATAAATCCTCGTGGAAAACCCCCCTCAGTTTTACAGTAATTATATCTTTAATGTATTCAATTTTTACAGGCAGGAGAGAATAATGATCGTGCGGGAAGCAATGTATATAATATCCAGAAAAGCAAACGGAACAAATGTAAACATCTAAGAATTCTTGGACATTCATTTCCTTACTTGTGGAAGTTTCTTTATTCGTTGATAATATGACATACGAAATACTCTACTATGGATTATGACGTTAGCCTTCCTTCCATATATACATCAGTAAACACACATGGGCATCCACCAAACACAAGATGGAAATGGGTATCAATGGCTGGAAGTACCACAGCAGTAACTAACGTCGGTACTATAAATAAATAAGACTGGGCCCAAGTTTTGAATAAACTAAGGCAAATAAGAATCTTGTGAAATAATTGTGGTCACACTGTAAGTTTACTTCTACACATCTCTGAACATGAGTTTCCACTCTCAAAACTGCAAAGAAACAATGGCAGATTCTTTCTCTTTCTAAACTGTAGGGGTCAGCAGCAAAGATTCGAGTCCTCACGTAGGAAGTCTGCAGACCTCTCAGAGCAAGGTATGACTCACAGTGATTGCTCATACTTCAGATAATGAGTAGGTTGGACATGGCTAGCAAGGTATCGCTAGGTATACCTCTTGTAGCATCAATGCCACTGTTAAATCTTGCTTTGCAGTCAGGTATTTGCACCTGATGTTGACAACATTGTACACACAGTCAGGCGGACTAAATTCCTCAAGTGGTGTGCGAAATAAAATTCTGAGGAAATTACAGATCAGTAGATACTTCCTATATATTTAGCTCTCTATTTTCGTGGTGCCAACATAACTTTTTTAAAAAATGGTCATAATGTCTTGCACTAAAGCTAAAAAAAAGCCTAAGTGAAGCCAAGAATGGTGAAAACTGAATAAGAAAGAAACAAAAATTAACATATTTGCCAAAGTCGTGTGGTATAATTCTGCATTCCCTATTTAGTCGCTGGATGGCTTTCATTAATGTTGTTGTTCAGAAGAAATCGAAAAAAAAACAAAACTGCCTCTGGCCTCAAGGGTTTGGGCGCTCCTCGTGTGGAGAATCACGTTACGGTGTTCATCTCAAAAGCTTGTTGTCCTTCTTGACTTTGTGACCGTGCGTCGCTTTCAGTCTCTTGGTTATCAGGGTCTTCTTCTATCTGGCTCAACCAACGAAGGATGCGATGAGTGGTTTCCGAATCACACAGTGGAGCTTGGAGGCTAGTGCTTGCACTGAAAGGAAAATTAGGGAAACAAAATCGCCTGGAACATTAATTTGTCACAAAATTATCAGCGAATATAACAAAACGGTTCTACGATTTCTACGGGTGGCATTTAAATCCTCAATATGTATGAGTATGTCCATGTGTGTGAGTATATGTGTGTGTGTGTGTGTGGGGGGGGGGGNGGGTGGGGAGTGGACAAAAGGAAGTAGAAGGGTAAGTGAGAAAGTTCAGATGAAGTATGTATATAATTATGTATTGGTATGTGAGCGAACGCATTACGAGTGTAAGATAGAAAAGCACGACAGAGCAGAGAGTATTGGAGCGACAGATTAAAAGTACACAGCGTCTTTTTGAAGTGCTTTCCCATATATATATGTTTTTTTAAAATTATGTATATGTCCTGTAAATACGTTGCAGTTGATCACAGTAGCCTATAATAAACACTGAAGTGAACTGTAAAGAAAGATTTGAGAGCTTGCGCATTAACGATGGGATCTCTTGCCATCGTGAGAAGTACATTAGTGCATCGGTATTGAGTACACTCTTAGTAGCGCACAACATGCAGAGTAAATGTAATTCTTGCAATGGCAAGAGATTCCAAAGTTAATGTGCAAGTTCTCAATTGTATGATACAATACTACATAAACCTGTTTACTTGTTCACGGAAACAACAACATTGCACTCAAAACAGAACTATAATGTGCCTGGTTCCCCGATTCAAAATCCGGATAAAAATCTCCCTTCTACTCATCCCTGAGTATAACTGCACCACAAGAAAGACAAAATTATGTGGTGGGTAAAATCGACTTTGAGTATAAATTTCTTCTTATCGAGAAAAGTGCAGATTTCCAAAACTTTTGTCGGCAACATTTCATTTGAATTTTTAGATATATGGGTGAAATATTTTGTACACCCTCTAACATGGAGAAACGATTATTAATCAAGCTCATACAAGAATATCTCCAAAGTCTTTCAGCATCTTTCCACTACCACCAGATATGTGATCAAAATCTACTTTCACACTAATTAACCACAAGAAAAGTGCCTCCTTCCTCCCTCCCTCTTCCATGCCCTCAGTTTACAGCTGGAATCGTAACTTTGTTGGGCGATCCACATCTACATGATTCGTGAATATCAACATGTGGCCATCACATGGGTAATGAAATCTCTGCTGCCAGTCACATTATGTTTGGATCGCTAGGTTCATAATCTATATAAAAAGTTATATGCTCAAATTTGTGACACAGAGAACGTCACAAAGAAGGCGTAGAATAGAGACGAAACTTCACAAAAACGTATTAAGTGTGAGTATTTCCATGTGTGAGAGTGTATGTATGTGTGTGTGTGTGGGGGGGGGGGGGGGNGGGGGGTGTTGTGGGGGATGTATTCGTAGTGGTGCTGATTAGGTGTTTGGCGAGTGACTGAACCGTGGTGTGGACAGGAAAATTCAAAGAAAGCAACAATAATTCAAAGAATAAATTGAAAGAAAGCAACCATAATTGGTAATGATTTTCTCCCCATGATGCGGCTCTTGAATGCCATTGAGCTGCGCCCAGCAGCACCCGCTCCGAGACTCATGGGGAAAGTTCAAGACAAAAAATCATTATTTTCACGAACAGGAAAGTCGCATCACCCTTCAATCAGAGATTTATTGGATCTGGCAACTTTTTTACCTCGGTCCCATTCAACAAAGGGCTACTTACTAGTTTAACTTCACACGAACACTCCCCCCCCCCCCCCNACACACACACACAAATATCCGGACGTGATTTTGGGTTATTGCTAGTCTCCCAAAAGAGCAACCGCTCTATAGGACACTAGGGAGTGCCAAATAACTAACCCACCGACACAATTAAATGTGTAAGGCACTGCATTTTGCAGAAATCCATGTCCAGATGAATACCGTGTTCTATTTAGCATAGAGCACAACACAAAGGCACAGACATTCACAGAACTACAGCGTTACCTTAAACTGGACATTTTTGCCCCTTCTCGCGAAGGAAAAGTCTGGTCTGAAATCAGCTGGTCCAAGACGATGTCCTCAGTACTCTTGCTGCTCTTTTTCGTCACCTGTTTCTTTTTAACGGAGCTTCTATCATCTTTGTGAAGCTGAGTATCCTTTGATGTGTCCGTAGACAGTTTAACGTTAATCATCTTTTTCGTGTCTTTCATGTTGTATCCTTGTTTCACTTTACGGGGCAGCCGAATGATGTGGTGTTGCCCCGAATTTTCTCTACTTTTTGTGCTCTTTTGACAGCTAGCAGTGCTGCGACTATAACTTGCGTAAACGTTATCTGCCCTGGTAGCTACTTGCCCAAATCTCTTATGACTTTTAGTCTGAGTACTGGTGGGATCAGCTCGCATGTGTGCCCATTTAAGCTGGTCAGGTGTCCTGCAACCCCGAGGCTCTGGCGGAAGACAGACTGAATTTTTTGTTACATAGCTCCGGTCCATCACGTCTCGGAGGGTCACTGTGGTAGAGCTTATCGTCTTGTGCAAAGAAGCCTCAGACGGAATATAAAAATGCAACGATGTCCTTTCCTTCCCAGTGTTTTCCTCCTTTTTGGGAGTATCCCGAGGATTTTCGTCACGATGACTGTGCGCATCAACTTTCTGGACATTGTCCATATTTCCTTGGTCAGGTGAGGGGCGTCCATCTTGTTTATCAAAGGACTGATTCAGCAGGTCAATGTATATATCATCGCTGGTCTTTGATGCTGTGCTACTGGCTGGAGAAGATTGACGCTGACATCTCCAAAGGTATCTGTCATAAACAGCATTTCTCAGCTTGTTGTTCAAGGCTTCTGTTGTGTCATTCTCAGATGACAATGTCGGACAAGAATCGTCAGAATCATGCCCGCTCTTGGTCGACATCTCACCATCAGGCAGATGACGCGGAGTCTCCTTGACTTCTTGAGGTTCCACTCGGTCACGTGACAACGCCTGAGAAGCATAGTACTCAAACTGTACCCTCTTCGGAGACTTGGGAGTGACCGGAGAGTTACTACGATCAGGAACAGAAGGTCGAGTGCCATAATTGTCGAGTGTTGACTGGCTGCTCGATTTGAGTATGCCCTTCTTAGGCGAAGCGGATGTCAACAAATTCTTAATTTCATTCAGAAATAACGTATCTCCTTTTGTTAATGTGGGAGTTTTCGACACCTCTCTGCCACATCCCTCACTGGCACGGTCTTCCCTAGTTTGAGGACCACGGTATAACTCCCAGTCTCCGCAGTCCAATGCTTCTTTCTTTCTTGCTTCATATACATTCAGCTGTGTCGGGTTGGACGGAGATGGATGCTGTTGCTGCTGCAAGGCGTCGTAATAGTAAAGACTGGGTGCAGAACTAATGAAGTCACTGCTGGACCGTCCAGCACTACAACGTGATGTGGATTTCAGTGGACGAGGCATTTCAAGTGCGTCTCTTGCGTGCATAGCCTGAAACATCGCTTGCTTGCAGATGTTGTTCATATTACCTTTACCCGGAACAGACTGATGAGTGTACTTTGGCGTCAGGTAAAATGACGTGGAGAGGTCGCTGGCACTGACCGCAGACCTGTTATCCATTAGACCAAACATACTTGTGTACCTCTTTTCGCACTGAGGTCGGAAATAAGTCTTCTGTCTAGCATAGTTATAACCTGAAAGATTAAAACATAGTTATATCCTTTAAATTACGATAGATTTCCAGTAATACATTGCTACAAAAAGTTCATGACTAGCTTGAACTAATACACAAGGGGAAGCAAATTAAGAAAACAATTCTGAAGTGTACAAAATTAATTAATTTGTTCGTGGTAGCTACATACTTTAGCATTTCACGCTCTCGGAACCCTGATAACAATACCAAAATAATGCTTTTCTAAAAATAGTTTATGACTAGCTTGAACTATTAAAGATCACTCACTATAAGCTTACACTAGAGGAAGGAAATTACAAATGAAATTAATTTGTTTATGGTAGCCGCATACTATAACATTTCACACTCTCGGCTTTCTAGAGAGGTGATTATTTTGTGCAGTTTCTATTGGTTATCTTCGTGCAAAACAAGAGTGGAAAAACTAGTATTTTCCTGTGATACCTATATCACGTTTCTCACCAAGAATGATATCTTGGACTGATATCTTTAAAGCAAAATATTCAACAGACATGGCCGACTTTTTTCAGTATACTTCAGTAGTTTTTTTTTCTTTAAATGTCAGGTTTGTTATGATGATTATACCGAACGATCCCCCCCCCCCNCCCCCCACCCTTCCCCAACCCATCCCCAGCTGGCTTCTTTTTTCTAAGAAGGGAGACAAGGCGTATTAGTGAAACATCTACGTGAAACTGAAATAATCATTGGCTCTGCTCCTAAAAGCTTAGATATCTCCTGACATACCAATCTTCACCCAGTAATCTCCAAACAGGTCATTCTCCTCACTACGATTCAAACATATTTAAGAGTACCATCAAGCTGTATAACTTAAGGAAATACAGAATTCTAGAGATCGCACTGAAACATGAAAAGAAATTTCGGACAAATAATTTTTATTGCTCATTCCAAAATTTCGTAGAAAGCATGGAATTTATTCAAGCTCGAGATAAAATTCATATTTGTAAATATCCAGAGATGCTTTAAAATGTCGACGTTATGCCATCTTATGACTAGTGAAGGGATTCTAGATGAGAAGAATATGGCATAATGAATTAGGAAATGCAGAGTTTATTTGCTGACCCTCCACAACCAGAAATGTACAGCCAAAAACAAAAACTGGTTAAAGAAAACTCTTACATTTGCTGACTTCCTCTTTGCACCTGACAACCTCGTGCCCTATGAACTGGAGAGATACTCATAATCGAAGAAGCTAGAGCAAAATTAACATGGTCTAAGTCACACTGAGATAGTTTTGAGAAAATTGCAGGAATCATTACACTGACAAAGTTGTGAACCTAAGCTAGATTGGTTGGCTAAAATTTTCTTGTGTTTGAATGAAATGAGTATCAGCAGATCAACAGTGGGTTTCTGATGGCATAGATCTAAATTATGTTAGTTAGGCCCTAAAGTGGATTTAGTCCCCTTGCAATGTTGGTCGTAGTCTGGGTGCAATAATCAAATACATTCTTCGTTTCTTTAACTGTAGGTTGGAGAAATGCACTCAGGTGGTAAAAATAGCGTAATGGACTGTGGCTACAGACCTTTCAGTGAAAAATTCTGAAAGATAAGCTAACCCCGCGATAAAGGAGTACCGACAAGCGCCATAACATAGTCAGTATAGGAGTTACAAACCTTAGGGGAAGCGGCCTTTAAGTCTCATAAACTGTCTTTTTAAGAAATGCTTTTGTTTGCTATTGCAACCTAATGCACCGGAAATTTGACAGACACAGCCTTAGCATACTTGTTTTATAGCAATAAAACCCCTTAAGGGTAATTCTGTATGAAGGACGGAGGAAGACTGTAAAAAAAGTTTTTCGTCAAACACTTCGATAATCACCGACAGAGCCAGTCAAACACAGAAAGTCCAAGATAGCCGGGAAATGGTGAGGTAGTTGAAGGGAAAACGTTTACAGTCAGACCTGGTCTGGCGACTATCTGCATATCACCACCACCTGCCGTAGGCAATTTGTGTTTTAGGGATTACTGATAATGTTGCCTGTACATGTACATTTTACCTCTTCGTGACTACGTGATTAACGCAGCGTTGACGTCCTTTCTCCCGTTCCAGACAATATAAAAAGATAAAAAAAATGTGGAAGACAATTAACTAATCTGCAACCTCTTAAGGGTTATTTAGTGGTTTCTTCCTGGTTCAACTGTGCAATTTATTGTTCTAATCTGCCGTGCTGCTACGAAAAAGGTATTATTGAGAGCTTGCGCATTAACGATGGGATCAGTTAAATACCATCATGAGAATTACATTGGTGCACTGGTGGTGAATGCACCTTTCGTAGTTCAGCATGTAAAGTCAATGTAATTCTTATGATGGTAAAAGATCCCATCATTAAATGTTTTGTTTGAGTTTAGTCCCATTCAGCCTCCTCACCAGAATTGCTAGCCTCTTGTAAAGCTACAGAGCACCCTAGTAATGTTTTAAAATCTGAACCTACATAGAAACCTCAACACTTGATCATGTTCCCATGAACGCCAACAGAATTGGGCAGAACTGAGATCATATGAACACAATTCTCTAACTTAAGTTCAGTTCATGTGAACTTGATCTGACCCTCATAGCTATTTTGGACGAACTGATCTGTATCTGAACTGTAACTATTTTGGGTGCATGATCTGAACTTTAATTTTCTACCTAAATTTCAGTTGAGCTCACAATATGAACCTCGAAAACCAGAACCTAATGCCGATTTCTACAACCAAGAGTAACTGATCTGATCTGAAAATTACTCAGTTTTCAGAGAATTGAGCTAAACTTGATCTTAGGGCTTTTTCCCCTTAGTGACCTGAACTTGATCTGAACTGAATTTTCTGGTGAACTTGTAACCCTGGTCGTCAGTGAACTCACCGTCCTTAGGAGTAAACCTGTTGTAGCCTGGTCGTATGTGCTGCAAGCCAGGCTTGGTGTGGAGGATTGCAGCTCTGACCTGTAATCCTGGTGGCTGACCTAACGCCACAGCAGGATAGTAGTAATGATCAACAGCGTTAGCCATGTCTGTAAACTGAAACAGAAGAAAAGTAAGATGAACCGTTGTTGTTGTTGTTGTTTTTGTTGTTGTTGTTGTTGTTGTTGTTGTTGCTAATCTAGCCGTTCTTGAGCTTTTGCTTTTCGGTTCAGTGCCATGTAGTGATATAGACTACGTTCTCTGCAGCTGCTCTGTAGAACTTGTAGAACTGTATAGTGTTTTGTGTATGTATGGGAGGGTAGGAAGCTGTTCTCTAATGTCACTTACAGCTGCACATTCAAATAGGTGGTGGCGTATTCTTTCATTTGGGTGGGGGCAGAATAGACACACGAAGGGAGTTCTGGGGGTTGGATCCTGCTGAGATGCATATTATGATGCAGAGGAATATACTATGTTCTGAGGCGGAAGTGAGCCATACTTAAAGTGCGACTAAAGTGCTAGAAAAAATGTGATTTACGACAGTTTTTATATTTTCAATATCAAGTTTTAGATCAAAAGTCATCATTTTTGCTAAAAAATAATATTTCGAAATTAATTTTACAACTTTTAACCTATTCTGAAATTGTAAGAAAAAAACCGTA
>JAWQUT010000110.1:1670528-1685331 GCA_033807755.1 Ellobium chinense
GGGGGCTCAGTCTCTTTGTGAGCACAAGGCATTCCTGTCATTGTGTCCCTTTTAATTCTGTACCATAATTACTGTCGAAATAATAATAATGGAAAGATTAAAGGAGAGTGGATGGATGGAAAAAAATTAAAGGAGCAAATTACTGAGCTAATGCACTAATTAAACTAATTGGGGTATGAATGACCGTGTTAATGAATGAATTAAAAAAAATGGGGGAGACCTTAATGAAATGAATGAATAGATAAATATAGAGAGAGGCTAGAAAAATGGCAGGGACCGAAAAAGAAGAGAAACTCAACTGTCATTGGGCATTAGACGTCATATGAAGTCATATTTGCCAGAGATACTTTCACAGACCTCTGTGAGATTATCTAAAGTCCGACCTCTGTAGGTCTGTAAAGATCAGTGCATGTGCCTTATGTACAAGCCAGCAATTCTGCTATAATTTATTCATGCAGATAAGATACAGAGTTCTTCTTGGTTGGCCTACCTGCATTTTGTGTGCAGGACAGCTGCTCTGGTACACTTTTATTCTTAATTTTGCGCCCTTCATTTCAGAGCCCACGGCGTCGTATTTTACGTGCAAGATGATGTTTGGAGGAAGACAGAACTCCCTGCAACCCTTTTCTTAGATGCAGCTTGCCTCTTGTAAAATGCTCGTGGTTTCCTCTCATAGAGACCTTCTTCTTTCCACTTTAGGACCCACACAAAAAATGGGGGACACGATATCCTCGGTTTTAAAATTCAGCGACGACCCAGTTCATTTAGGGATGGATTATTTTTTGTTAGTTGCTAGAAGCTATGATCGGTGCCTTTAGGTACGTGATCCAAATAGTGGAAACTAAAGATGTGACGGATGTAAACAAGACATAAATATATGATCAAATTTTCGCAAACAATACATTATGAACAGAACCTATGGAGCGTAGGTTAAGTACAATGGCTTTATTTTTTTTCAGAGTTCAGGGTGGTTGATTTAAAAAAAGTTCCACTAATAAATTTGAAATCATAGATGGTTGCCGCCATGTTTCCAAGCTCTCACTTCCGGTTTCTGCAAAAGACGTCACATGTGTAACAAGTTCATAGTAGGTGTGCACACTTTCTGACCATGACTAGCGCGCAGTAACCAAAAATGTACCAACATTTTGCATGCACCTAATTTATGGCATACGACTCTACTCCTCGACACAAGCAAACACAATTATTATGTGTATTCTATACTTTGAGGGAGTTTTCGTAGCTCCAAGTGCAACATAGGCGGTTTTGCTGACAACAACTACTGCAGTCGCTAATGCACTTTTGACAACAGTGGCAGGAAAAACTACTGACCAACAAATACCTGCAGGATAGTTGTTTTTTTTTTCTTTCCCCAATCTTTCCCCCAGATCAGACCAGAAAACAAGAGTAGCACTGTGCCACAGATCTAGTCTAGGACCTCAGGTATCTTCTCCCTCCTCTCCTATCATCATCTAGGCTGAAGTTCTCTAGAGAGAATAGTGTGTCGTTGCAATAGTTCAAGCTTACACTTAGGCGACAATAGACGAGAAGGACTGAGAGGGTGGAAAGAGTGAGGGAGGGACGGAGGGACACAGAGATTAGATGAAATGTGTGCTCACCTGCCTTAAGATAAAAATAGTTAAAACTAGAGGTGGGAAATACATTACTCAGTAAAACTAAACGAAAGTGATCAGGAGATGAATTAAATTGAATTCTGATCGACTAACACAGCAATTCATATGATTAATTTATATCTCAGATGGAGTGATACAGAATGTTAAGTGGCTCCTTAGATTTTTGTATAGGCTCTGCTTGATACAAATTGCCGGGATAACATTGCATCTCTCTCTTTCTCTTTCTCTCTCTCTCTCTCTCTCTCTCTCACACACACACACACACACACACACACACACACACACACACACACACACACACACACACACACACACACACACACGAGCTGCGGAAATTAAGGACAGTCCGTTGGCATAATTGTTGTTTTTAATCATAATTTTCATCATTGTGCACGCTCTGCCGTTCTTACCTTTCTCATCCCTCCTCCAGCACCTCTGATCTTCTTCCTATCATCCTGTGCTCTTCCTTACTCTTAAGTATTATTCTCTTCCTTTGCTCATCTCAACCGACCTCTCTCAATCATCCCCAACCTCCTCCGCCCCTTCCCCAATACCCTTTTCTACCACCACCTCACCTGTCTTCAAGGTTTTCTTTTTCTTATTTTTTTTTCTTCTTTTCCCTGCAACACTCTAGTTCAAACATCTGCCAAATGCGAGTACTGACTGAGGGTTTCGTGCAAGCAAGCGCCAGACATTGGATAGAGGCAGCCATCCAGCAGCCAGTACCGGTGTATTGTGCGAGGTGTAGGCGCGCAGGAAGGAGTGAGCAACGGTGCTAGCGTATTGTGTGCTGCTTCTGGATCACATGTGTTGTTTGTTCCTTATGGCGGTAGCCGCCAATTTCCGGTGCTGTGGAGTGCTATCTATCAAAGCGTATGCCGTGGCGGCGGGCCGACCAGGGTGCGTTCAGTGAACACGGGGCTTCTCCAGCCCCAGCTGAGCACCGCACTCCTGCGGTTTTATCTACCTACGTCTACCTGGATACAACAACTTTACTTCATATCTTTGGATCACTGGACTTCAGACAAACACTATCAAGACTAACATTCTTGCACACATGAGAGGAAATCACAGACTAGGAAAGATATCAGGATATGAGTTTAAGTACAACTTTTTCAGAGAGCAGGTTACGAGAAAAGTATGGCACCACCTGTATGATACAGGCGCCCTATCACTGAGTGTAGAAAGTAACTGTTCTGTGACTGTTTTCCTCGTTCTGTTAACCGGAACTTCTCCGTGGTTGGCAGCGCCATGAGAGAATCCAGGTCATAGCCAATACCCCATTATATGCTTCATGTGAGTGAGCGAGGGAGCCGGGGTAAGCTGCTAATTTTTACAAGTGTGAGCAAATTCAGACGTACGAAGAAATAATGAACCTTTCTGGCTTCCTCTGGCCCTGTGGTGTCCAACATAGGGAGGGTAATTTCCTTGTGCGCACCTGGTGCGGACTCAGTGCGGTGTTAGAGTGACTTATGCACGGAGCTGAAGTGACTTATGTAACACGTGTGTGACCTAGAGAAGGATTAGTCAGCCTACCTTTTTACTCATCACTTCCTGTCTGCGGCGGAACTCTTACTAGTCGATTGATTGCAGTGTCTACACTGCTTCTTGGAGTGTTAATTCTGGAGTATCACAAATCTACAATTTCAGATTATATTCGTCGCTTTAAACAGCTTCTCAGCGCTTAGAGCCTGGCTGTAACTTGCCTACTGATTGCAGTAATCTGATCGTTGCATTGATTGTTTATTTGTGTACTACAGGTCAGATAAGCTGAATTTGACGTTTCTACACAGACTTCGTGGTTGGCGATTTATTACAAAGATACGAACGTAATCTGTGTCAAGGAGGGCAGCATAAGTTTTACCAGCAGCAAATAGATGTTACGTCATAAACCATGCGTATCTTTCTGTGATTTTGGTGGTATCACAGACAATTGACATGTGACAAGTTCCAAAGACCTCATACATCGTGTTTCAAAAAAAGTGCACTGACAGACTTATGATTTGATTGGTACCATGAGATACAACGTTGACAAGGCGTGATGACTCATACAACATATTAATTCCTTCATGATTTGTGCTGCAGTAATAATGCGTTAGGGTGTCATGACCTCTCTACGTTCAACCTCTCTCGGCGTGATGAGGCCCCCTAAACCTCCTTGCTGGCGAGACTTCGTCGTTCCGACACCAAAGAGCATCAACTCTGAGGGTCTGGATGCTCCAGATTCGTCGGGGCGGGCTTATGGTGGCGCCCGGTCACCCGTGGCAGATATTCTAGAGTCAACCAGAGGCACCGCTTCGTTACCAGGAAATAAACCTAGTCGGCTGGCCCGAAGGCCACGGGCAAGGATACATCGAACGAGGAGCGAGAAGATCATCCATGCTGAAGACCTCCCAGACAGCGCTTTCACCGCCACATTAGCGGACGCTGACCCTAAGGGACTGCGCACTCGCGTCCCCGATGGTCGTCTTTACGTCGAAGAAAACAACAGACGTTGCCAAAACTGGTTAGCCAGTATTGAAGCGGCTGAACCTCTTGATAAAGTCGACTATACGACTGAAGAACAGTCCGCGGTGCCTTCAGTTGCTGCCACTGGCTGCGATCCTGATGTGGTTTCAGTAGGTCTGCGAGAAGACACATCGGAGGAGAATCCCGAGCTAGGGCGTTTTACACCCATCACCAGCCATCCACTCATTCCTATACACGACTTGCAGCAGGGTGTCGATGTGGAGATACCCGAAGAGACGTTTGATTGGGGGAGATCACGTGACAATGGACGCCCTCGGTCTCCCAGCTCGGAAGAGGATGTCCAAGCGCCTTGCAAAGTGATTACACGGTAAACAAGTGGCTTTGAAAAAAAAAACAAAAACAACCAAACTCAGGTACTTCTCTGTGCTCGCACATGGAAAGGGCAACACACAACCGCCAGGCGCCAGGCAAACAGGGACAGATGTCAGATGTGTAAACGAGTATGCTACGACGGAAGGCGTGCCCACGGATGCCGGCAACATGGCGAGGAATAGCAAAGTGTCGTGCGGCAATAAACTTTATAAGCTATGCTGTGATCATAAAGGAGAGAAAATTAAAAGGCAAAAGAAACCTCCATTATTGTGGAAGACAGACTAACTGTTCTGGGAACCGAGTGGGCTGTGAGGGAGCTGACAGGAGTTGGATGTCCCATAGAGAGGAAGGATTCTCCACGGAAAGATCTTTGCAGCTTCTCTAAGCCCAGGCTGACACGGTGGTCATCTTACCGTCAGATTCATCATTCGACATCTGAGTGATGGACCCTGCAGCCATATTTTTGGATAGACTAGGTTTAATTATATGCTATATGTGATTGGTTGACTGGTTGATATTGATTGATTGATTGATTGATTGATTGATATATTGATTGATTGATTGATTGATTGATTGATTGATTGATTGATTGATTGATTGACCTGTTGGTAGGTGGATGGATGGATGGATGGATGGATGGATGGATGGATGGATGGATGAATGAATGGATGGATGGATGGATGGATGGATAGTTTAAATGATGCTGACCTCATGTATTTATAAACGTAAACACTGTGTGTTAAACTATGTGAGGCCGTAATAAATATTACCCTGACTGTCCCAGTCTAAACGGATTGGATTGTGAGACCGAGGCGCCCTTTGAATAACCTAAATATTTAGATCTAGGCCTAGGCCTGTTCTCTCTTCTCTCCCCTCACCTCCTGGGACCGTATGCACAATGCTGTCTGTCTAAATTTGTGCGCTGATGGGAAGCCCGCAAAACATCAGTGATGTTTTCTTTAATGCTTCTTAGTAAAGTATGAAGGGTTGTGTGTGCGGCCACTGGTGTCACCATCTTCCCCCTCCCCACTTACCCACCCACACCACATCTAAACACATATGCACCCANCCCTCCCCCACCCACATACACACATTTCATTCCCCCTTCCGTCTTGCCATATCTGCAGCCTTGGCTTTGCAGTTTGGAGTGGGTGGAGACAATGCACGGGGCAACTAACTAGTATTCACCGTAATAGCTGATCGCAAGAAAGTTCGTTCCTCTGGTGGTATTGCAAGTCTCGTCACGAGATAGTCGGAGCGGGGCCATTTCCTGTCCTTACCTCATCAAAGTGATATTACAATATCTGGGGTTTTTTTTTACAAATGTTTATTGAACTAAACTATATACAGAAACATTTGGCCAAAGGTCTACGTCACCACAGGCGAAACTCCTTGAAAGTTGGAAGGCACGACTAAGACTGTTCGTCAATGTTTCTGAAAAAATACATCTTATCATTAAATCCTCCCCATATCAGAAGCTTTCAGTAGGAAAATAACTCGCCATACTGACACTAGTAAATTTAGACCAGTACGCTTATTCAATGCATGGCTGCAGGGCGGGCTGTAGCTCAATGAATAAAATAAAAAATCAACAAAAGCACACATCTCTAGAAGTGACGTCACTAATGCACATTCCCTACATCTCCATATGAACCATGTTTCTTTCTCCGATAAAAAATGGCCGCAGTATTTTAGGCTAAGTGCTAGTTTTGAGAGTAAAAGTCTCTACTTAGTGGTGGCTTTGGCGACATCCGGGAAATAGCTATGATTGCTTCTGTAGATCTTTTATTCTCTGTAGCTCTAGTAAATGTCACATTCTGAGCCAATGAGTAGAGGTTACTCTTAGCCTGACATAGTATAAATACACCATAGAAAATAGGAACACCAATTCCGATAGGGCCTCAGCCTCGTGTGACGAATATCGAGAAATACAAACGATAGTCTTTCTGACCTTCAATATTGCATTTTATTGGCCGATACTTTCTTACTTCCTGGGTTATTTAGATCAAAGCATAATTATGTGAGGGAAAAACAGACAGAATTTTTCGAAGAATCTGATTGGCGTCTGCGATTTGACACATTCTCTTTCACTGGCTAAAATATAGGCCTAACTGGGTTTCTTATTGTTAGGTTTATCAGTGAAATGCTGTAAGTCTTATGAAACTTAGGTGGTGCTTGTGGGGATTACCCCTAGGGCTAACAATAGACAGAAAGCCTTCAAAATTTATGAGCCAAATGATGTGTTACCTACCTTTCTCTCAAACGCAGTGTAAATGCATCATATTATTTTGTTGGATGTTAATATGATGGTGTTTTATTAATGTTTGTATGTAATGCAATCACTTTGACCGACTGACTGGCTGTTTGAGTGAAAGACCGATTGATTGGTCGATTAAATTATTTTAGTGGTTTCTTGTTTGCTGGTTTCATTTCTTGCTTTCCAGAGAGAAAAAAGAATAGAAGTATATGTATCGTCTCAAGGATTAGATATTGCATACTCAGTTTAGTAGCAATGCTTGTTTCATTCCCTGGGAATTAGTATGCACAATTTTAGGTCTGCCCTTTGCCTGCTGACAGCCATTGCACACAGCACTACATCTTTCCATGTCTTGGTATTCAGTGCAATATTAATCGTTGCTGCACACAGGTAGAGTCTTGTCCCATGTCTTGATGCATCCCCAGCAGTAGGGGGTCCTCTGTTAAAAATCTGCGAGTCGCTATTCATAGTTCGCTTAGAGACACTGTATGTAACCCAGCACTGAGTACAAATTTATTCACCCTTTCCAGGATGTTGTGAAAAACTT
Source organism: Ellobium chinense (assembly GCA_033807755.1). Lineage (NCBI taxonomy): Eukaryota > Metazoa > Mollusca > Gastropoda > Ellobiida > Ellobiidae > Ellobium > Ellobium chinense. The sequence goes on from JAWQUT010000110.1 coordinate 1,677,805, forward strand.
TTCTTCCAAGTTCTACTCAAGCCACAAGGGAAGGGAGAGCATTCAACAAATCATTTGAAAACACAGTGATTGCAGAAAGAAAGGGATTATCTTTCTAGAGTGATAAAGGTCTTTGGCACCTATTGTTTTTTTTCTTCTTTTGGCCCTAATAACATTTTGTGTTATTCTGCATATACCACTGTGATTTCGGGAAAATTCTTCCATGGAGGTTAAAGTACAGTACTTCTTTTGCCCGATCTTTTAACGGGATGAAAAAAGGGGGTCAACACCCAAACTCTTTCACAAATGTCTTTCGAAAAAGGTCACCTTGAACTCTGATTTGGTCCCCAATTTTTCATTTAGCTGGTTTTAACCGCGTGCGAAAACATAGGCCTATACACTTTATTTTTTATCTAGAAGGCTGAAATTGTACCTGAAACTTTAATAAAATTGAATGCTTTATTTAGATCACAGGCCATGTTATATATTTCTACATCCTGACACTGGCTGACAGGGCCCCAAAAAAGGGGCATTTTATATATATATATTAGCGGATTAATTGGATTGTACACAGTGAGTGATTTGCCCCTCTATTAGGTTTCACAAACCTAAAGTAGAATTCTACCTATCAATACCAGCATTTTCTCATTCCATTTGAACAGTTTATGACAACGGATTTTTATGCTCTCTGAAGGAAAAAGACCCTGAAATTAGAAACTCACAACCATTTTCATTTCAGTGTATCCCTAAAATAAATCCTAGAACTTACTGAGTCAAGAAGAGATGCGTATTCTAGAAGGCATTATCAACATTTAAGTGTGTTTAAGGCTTTATGGAATGTGCCCACTTCTAATATAAAATGAAGTTCAACCACTGTCAGGGCTTTGAGAATGATGAGTATAAGTAGTCATATATTTTTGTGTCTGAAAACAATAAATTGACTTGTTCTTTATTGAAGGAAGCAGAAATGTTTCATAATAATTTGAACCCATAGACTAGGTAAAAAGATATAAAAATTTTCTCTTAATTTGTACCAGAGGAGTTGGACCTCCAATTATTTCAAAGATGCGGAACTCCTAATTGTAACAATAAGTAATGCAGTCTGAGTTGCCACCTCAGAATGAAAATCCACAGGAAGATCAGTCTCAATAGATCACGCCATGGAAGAGATCTATGTATCCCTATACACCATATAGTTTTTCTTTGGTGTGTCTATGGCAGCTGTACTTATATACTACCTACTGAAACCTCCAATAGCTCTGTTTAGAGAGTACAAACCAATTATGATGTTTCATGACTTCCGGGAAACATCATTCTGTTAGTGCTTCTGTAGATTTTGTATTTGTTCTGTGACTGCTGATAAAGAAGTGGAGTTACGCTACTCTTGTATTCATGGGCTCGATTACGACCAGATCAAATCTTGCTTGGCACTTTCCTGACTGACAATCAAGACGATGACTAGAAAAGAAGTCAGTGTTATGACGTGGACAGCCACTCACAATAACAAGTTTAGGCCACTTCTTTCTAACGGTCAGTGAAGATTTGCATCACATGATTCAACCTTTAATAGTTTGATTTCTGTAGGTACTCACTCATCTCTGGTCCTCTTCTTGTAGGGAAATTATTTTGGCGTTGTTTGTATGTCTCTGATCAGGCAAACGCTTTAGAGGACTATAAATATTGCCAAAAACAAAATTCTGTTTATGTCTAATGGACACAGAAATGTAATACGGTACTTAACGAGATTATTTAGTAACTTGTCGTCGGCTCCAGGTAATGGGAATCCGTTAAATCTTAACAGTTTTGTTAGATAGCATAAGATTATTTTTTTTCTTCTTAAAAGAGGTCGGAAAACTAAACAGCTATCCTAAGTCTAATTGATGGCAACTTTTTGATGTGCTTGGGATTAAGTGAATTATTAACATGTACATTGTCTGGGCTAAATTTTATGGAGAGAGAGCTAGAGACGATATTTACATCATGAAGAATATTTAAAGGTTTAGTAAGTATCATGTCATTTCAGATGAAGGTCTAATAACTATCATGCCATTTCAGCAGTACATGTTCATTAATATAGCGGTGATATCTTTGGTGCTAAATTTCACTGCCTTGTAAGATATCATTCCCAACAGAGTCATGATAATATTGACTGTTTTTTTTTCCTTTCCGCTGCATTGAGCGTCCCCTTCCTCTTCAAACATATACCTCTCTGGCTAGAATAATAGAAACCTAAAATGTATTTCATTTAATGAAAGTACACACATTGAGCTTTCATGTCATACCACTAACTTAAGTTAGCCAAAAAGTGACTTGAGCCTCTTTCAGACTGCCTGCAAGACATATCTAGACGGGCAAAAGTGATAGGCAGGGATTTAGTTTGTGAAGGAGTGAGGGTATAGTGTGACCGGGTGGTAAGGAAAGTGGAGAAGTGAGCAATGAACTGATGATAAAAGCTGTTAAACATGTTTTTTTCTGGAAAAGTGTGCCATGGGTTTTAAATATGCACCCTGAAAGATCAGTCTAAAGAAGACAGGCCGAAAAACACCTAAAATTAGAAAATGTCCGGACCATCCCAAAACTCGAACCCAGATCCCTCAGCTTGTAGGACGATTGCGCTATCTTAATGCACTGCAGAGAGGGAATGATAACTTCACAGCAATTTACTACTGTTGTTTCTACCCTTCTGGATATCGTTCCTTAACAACCAAGTATGAGCATAGTGTTCTAACATGACGTCAATACACTTTCCAACAACTCATATAAGGGAAAGGGTGAATGGTATAAGATAAAGCAACCTCGGTATCCTCATCAGCAAGTACAATGTATGTAAATTTGTTTACCTCAGTTTTGTGGTGGAGAAAGAGGACCTGTGTTACGAATGGCTTATGGACAGCTGTATCTTGAATGAAGAACAGATTTACGGCTAAAAATGTGATCTTAAATCATTGATTTGTCCCAATTCGTTCAGTCTGTTTAGTACATGTACCTCTCTGTGATTGGTAGAATGCACAGTGTAAGTTTTAATTTTTTTTCCCTTCTTGTCAAACATCGAAAAACTTAGATGCTGAAGTGCGTTTGTGTGTTGTTTCAAATTACTGTATGAATATTAAAATGAAATTGGTCTACAATGTACACTGATGTACAAGTTTTTATTTTTGGTGTTTTGTTGTTGTTGATGATGTTGTTGTTGCCATTGTTGCTGTTGTTGTTACTCTCGGCGCATACGTTGCTTGTAAAGGAGGATTTTAATTCTGTAGTCGTGGAGTGACAAAAGAAGTGAACAATAAGAAGTTTATAAATAAATATTATAGTGTTTTACCAGTTTGCATTGCTTTCGAAACATTAGAATAGTGCCATCCTGATTCAAGGGAGACAATGATGTAAATAATTTCACTACATATTCACATTAGTTGTTTCCCTTATTAATCAACCTACCCTGTTGTGTCTGTCCCTCGGCCACTGCAAAATCCGTCTTAACAGTGAACGAACAAACAAACAAACAAACAAACCTATAAACAAAAAAACAAACAAAAAAACAACAAGAAGTTCAAAACAACACCATCACACATGAAATAGATAAAGTATTTTTTAATGAGCGAGTGAATCTAGATAATCTCTATTTTCTTTCTTAAAAATAATTTGAAACTTTATAAATACGCCTCTGTACAGCAAACTGCAAAATACACTGCCCCCCTTTTTTTTTTTATTAGCTTCTAATATAGATCCAACCACGAAAGATATTTAAGTGAAGCAGTTCTTCAAATTATGCACTGTTGTTTTGTTTTTTTCATACCTAGACTTGGTATTGTAACCTGTACACAGCTGACACATTTTCCAAAATAGCTCCCTGTACGCGGTGTCAAAAGCTTAACAAACTGAAATTTTTGTTTGAGAGAATATTACTTGTCAGACAGTCCCGGTGTTCTCTTAATGTGTTACTTGGTAGCACCTAGGGAAACAGAAAATCGCTTCGCCACTACGCAAGACCTCATTCCTTTTGGCTTTTCAAACGAATTGGCTAGAGGGTTACTCAACATGGTCATATTTGAGAGATAGTGGACCACTGCAAACGTCTCTTAAAAATCAGAGTTGGATGTGGCGAGTTGCAGACTGCTCGGAAACTGTAGTACACGATGTCTTATTGCATTTTTAGCTGTGTGATTGATCGTGTCGTGATATTAGTTGTTGCAGTACTGGTGATGGTAGTAGTAACAGTAAGAGTCGTGTAGCAGCTAACAGAAGTAACGTTGTACTAGTAGAGGTAGCAGTAGTGGTGGGGCCATGAAAGTGATAGTGGCAGTAGTCGTATGTTCCTGCTGATCGTGATATGCGTAACTGGATTGCGCTATCAGCAGATATGCTGCTTTTTTATCTCCTATTATTGTCGGAGTTATGGCTGCTGGTTTGTACTTAGATTTATCTGTTCCCTTTGTCCTGTCAAGTTATCTAGTATCTCCCATTATTGAAGGATTTATGGCTGCTGGTACTTAGATTTATCTGTTTCCTTTGTCCTGTCAAGTTGTCTAGTCTTGCTCTACTTTCCAGCTGCCTGTTAGCGTGAGAAATGTCACCTGACAATGTCTGGGCTTCAAGGGGACATAATCAAGTGCGACATGGCAGTCATCCCATTAGACTAATGAAATCAAGGGGAAATAACCCTCACAAATGTGAACTTTTTTTTTTCTATGATACAGAGCTAGATTTTCACGTCAGAACCTAGCAACTGACATTTCGAAACCATTAACAGTAAGAGATTCTTGCTTTTGGTCGTGCGACTCAAGTATAATGTAACTAGTCTTTAGAGAAAAGTGTTTTTCCATTGCAGCTGTGAAACTAGAAAACAGTTCTAATCAGAATCTAATTTGTGTACCTAATGAATAAGAATAGCTAAGGCGAACAACATTCCCTGCAAGACGTTCTTCATTTGGGGAAATATATTATTCTGGGGTTTTTTGGGATTCTCAAACAGGGCAGCTAGCTATAGAGGACCATGAAATAATATGCTGTTTGCTGACTACAGTCCAGACAATAAAGGCAGATATCAAAATTATATTTCTGATGATTCAAAAGCATTTTTCGCGAATAGAAACATCAGGAGTGAGGATCTACACTGTATGAGGACCTGTGTGCTGTGTCCAGTTCATCGCGTTTTCTCAGCTGAGTGTTGGTTATGTCTGCATTATCAACCACAACGGGTTTATTACTTTTTAAATGGAAAGAAGGCATTCTCAAACTTGTTCTTTTAAAGAAACGAACGAACCGTTAACTCAAACCAAAAGTCTTCACGCAATGATAAGTATCCCACGATCAATGCAGTCTCTAAATACTGAAGGCAGGCAATATTTCCCGACCCGCGTAACAATGCTGTGTACGGCAAACACCTTGTTGTATAGGCTACTGTTAAAACAAATCCGCCTTAAGTATAGCAGCAACTGCACATTATAAATATCATTTTGAAAATGGACATATACTGCAAAATGGCAGTCCCTTTACTATTCTTGTCTTCCCTAACCCCATTCGTGTCTCCGCTTGTCCCCTCCTATCCCGTGCCCCCATTTCCTTCCTTCCCCGCCCCCCTCCCCACCTGCAAAACCTTGTCCTACGGTGAGCTACTAATTTTTTAAGGCAAGGTTGAGCTGTTCGTTAAGTTATTAATATCAGACGCAAAAGGTAAACCGGCGAAAGCAACGGAAAAAAAATTTTAGCCCAGCTAAACAAAAATGAAACAAAAAACATATTTCACGTAGGCTAGTTTTGTTTTAATGTTTGGCACTTTTGAGCAGACATGTTTAGAATTTTGTTTTCTTTGAAAAAGTCAATGGAAGGTCTAACACTGTCTCCTAAACTCTGAACAGGCTGCGACGAAAGGCGATGAGATCACATGATAACAAAACTTGGAGGCTTCAAGGTGATCACGGCACAGATCTGAAACGAAACAAATAAAAATAAATTAATGTCAAACGGAGAAAGTGTGGGGCGGGGTTGGAGTGGGGTGGGGAGGCTATAACTATAAGAAAATATGTTCGGGTGAATACCTCGTACACCACTGAACCCACATACTGAAGGAAACAAAGGGTCATCCAGTTCCAGACAGCAGATTACATTGATTATACTGCTGTTGTTAACCACTCTGAAGTTTGTGTTAACAGACAGCTTTTGCGAAATCTAAGTATATTTCGTCTTTTGGTGACACATAGCATTTTGCAACAGCCAAATTGGATAAACGGCTTTTTAAAATTTGAAGATCCCTTGTTTATTAAGATATCGATACTAAGATCCAGACTGTCAGATCTGCTTTGTTTTAATCTATTAGTCAACGCTAATAGCTTGGGTTTGTCTACAAGTGGATGCACGTCTTCTTTTTTTTATATTTTTTATCCATCCTTTCATGTCATACCAATAGCTTGGGTTGAAATGAAAATGAAAAAAATTAAAATAAAATGTTTATTTATCCTGTAGGAAAATTGTTTTACAATGTCATACAATGTTATACATCTCTTTCATAATACAAAGACATATAACAATACACATCATACGCCTAAATACATAATATTACAAATGAAATACAAAACAAAGTCATTGCTAGTTGTCAGCGGTGCAGTGCCCAGGTCCCCTCGGCTGTAAAGTCAGGTACTCATATACACCGGAATCGAGTGAGTAAATGGAAGTGAAGTGTCTTTCCCAAGGGCACACAACGTACACCGCCCATTTCGACTCATAAACTGCAGGCCCACGCTGGGAGTTCTCAGTTTTTAAGAAAGAAAAGAGAGTGGGAAAAAACTAATCTAAGTCGAAATCGAGCACTCCAAGAATGGAAAGAAAATTTAACTAAAATTTGCATACCGGCTAATCTGTGGAATATGACTTTTACGTCAGCACGGACATATTGATTGACTATTCATCTGTGGAATCAACAGAACTTTCTCTCCCGCTTTCACCCGTGGTCATAAAAAGCTTCAAATCTAGAGCCTGTCGAACCGTGAAATTTGATGAAAATGTTCCGGATTTAAGATATCTTTTTATATACATTATGTGGTCCGGCAACTGACAGCGTGTTTAGGATTTCAGAGAAAGCGGCCTGCCACACAAAGAGCATGCTTCTTCCTATGTTTTATGGATACGCCACGGGGATGCATTTCCGGTGCTTAACGCTGGAATGAAGGTACAGAACCCCCCTTGTGTGCAACGTTCAGTTTTTAAAATCTATTTTTGTAGTGTGCTTTCAGCAGACCATACCATCCATTGCAGGGTTCTCGAGAGTAAGCTTGCCGTCAAAGGATACAGAAAAGGAGAGATTTCCACGGCAAAGTTAACGGGGAAAATGTAAGCCATCAATAACAACGACCTTGATCTGTGTGTGTAAGATAATACTTTGTTAACACGATCACTCGCTCACTCGCTAACGTAATTTGCGTCGGGTAATTTGGTTGCCTGCGTCACATCAAATAATATAGGAAAAAGAATCATCGGAAAGAAGAAGAGGACCAATTTATAGAGGAACACAAACAAGCAGTGGCGGATCCAGGAGTCCCTGCTCCTTTTCCTCTC
>JAWQUT010000110.1:1685541-1708906 GCA_033807755.1 Ellobium chinense
AAGCCTCCATACACACACATTAAAAAACTGAATAGCAACTGCTGTACCAGCAGTCAGAGAGACAGAGATGGAAACCCGAGTTTCCCTTTCCATAGTGTAAAAGTTGGGGTGAGAGTGGAGAGGATGCTCCTCCTCCTCCCTCATCTTTCCTTCCTCTTGATCCACCGTTGCAAAAGTATAGCAATGAAACAGGAAAAGCAACGAGAACAGAAAGAGAGGGAGAGAGAGGGAGGGAGGGAAAGAGAGAGGGGGAAAAAGAAAGAAAGAAAGAAAGAAAGAAAGAAAGAAAGAAAGAAAGAAAGAAAGAAAGGAGAACGTTGGGGAATGAAGAAGGCTAGCTAGAAAAATGATATTACGGGAAAGGCAGATTATAGTAGCGACGTAACCACGTCAATGTGTACGTGGGAGAGGGTATGCCGTGTTACCCAATAACTATAATCTTATGAACTGAAATTTGACACGCGTTAGCAGATGAATCATAACTGCTAATGTTGCTCATTTCATATATCTGTGTACTATAGTTTTGTCATAACTAACTATTTTTCTTTAACAGAGCCCAGCCGACACGTTTGTGACGACAAGCACGTCAATTCAGCAAAGTAGAGCTTGCGCATTAAGGATAGGACCTCTTACCATCGTAAGATTTACATGAACTCTGCGTGCTGAACACTACTTACTACGGGTGCATTCAGCACTGATGCACTATTGTTATTGCGCAAACACTCAGGTATAATAGATCTAAGGAATTATTTCATTTCTTAAAATCCAATGGACAGTTTGCACGCACATCATAATGATTTCACCACCATCGCAGCTAGATATGCTCACATGACATCATCGCCTTGGGGTGATTTCCCCAAAGTGGGAAGTACAAGCTATTCTCCACCACAGAAAGCGTGCACTGATCAATTAGCAGTCGCAACAATTTTCGGCACAGTACTTGTTAACTTACATTCCAAAAAAACACTTCACTGTCGTATCATCACCACCAACACCAACACGAAACTGCCACCGCTGCAGCCGCCACTGTCACAGTCGTAACCAGTAGAGGTGGATGTGGTGGTAGAGATAGTATAGTGTCTTTTGGGAATGGAACTTTTATTGTGACTAGATTCATTGCAACCACTAATGGAGCACGGCTATGCTATCCATTGTGGAGGCAGCTTTCAGGCAGCTCTCTAGCTGCTATTCAAGGGAAGTCAGTCTTGTGAAAATGTCATCTGAGCAATTCTAACTGTTGTTGGGTATCAGGACAAAGACGGAATTTCGCGACATCCAGAGAAGTAGCTATTGGTGCTCCTGTTGATATTTTTATTTTTATTCTGAGGATCAAATCAACTGTCCCATGGACAGTCGATAACCATAACAATAACAATAACAATAACAATAACTTTATTAGCTCAGGTATACATGTGAGTAAACATTACAGATAAAGCTGTCGAAGCACTGGTCCTCTCTGCCGACTATTGTAAGAGCTTCTACTGGTAAAAACCATGTGTTTGCACTGCCGAAAGGCATTTGGGAACCAGTGCCAATGGTCGAAATGGAGGGTTGCATTTGCACATGGCATGCTATCCATTCCACCACTCAGGGTGTATAAATGCGGGTATGTATCAGCTTCTCCGTTTTCTTTTTGAAATTTGCCAGATTTCCTGTGTTCGACCCTTGCTTCTTAACCATCAGTACTGGTACTTAGAAGAGGCCTATGATAATACCTTTAATAATAATAATAATGCAGTTTATAAGTCTCGGTGCCAGGCTAATGCCCGCTCATGCGACTTCGCACTATCATTTCCCCAGCAGGCCTGATCACTCTAGGACTTTCTCAGCTCCCTGGGAAGCATATAGTGCTGCTGCGATTCATAAGCATTGATCACTAGCATTCTGACAATATCTTCCCAGTGCTTATAGCCAGATACCCATTTTACAGAATGAGGAAAATGTGAATGAAATGCTTTCCCAAGGCACTGGGACCGTGGTCGGGAATCGAACTCAAAACCTTTAGATCTGGAGTCCAATGCCTTAACCGTTTGGCCACGCTGCTTCTTTAAGTGATCCATAAAAAATAAATCTCAACCTAAAGCATATTTAGGCTTCCTTTACTACCGCCTCGTACATCTGACTATGTAACCTCCCTTACGTGCAGTATTCCAGGATACTCCAGCCAAAAGCTCGGTTTAAGGTTAGAGACAAGTCAGAACAGAGAAAACATACATGAGAGGGCTCCTAGACAATGATAATGTCTACGGACTGTCCCAAGTTTGTTTCCTCTTCTTCAACTCCCAACTTTGCACCTAACCCTGAGCTAAGCTTTAGGCGTGTATATTGCCTAAGAAAATTTACTGGAATTCCGGGTTCAGCAAGAGTAATGCACGGTCGTCCTCAAAAACGCAGCTCTCTACTAAGTCTACAACATATTCGTATGAAACAAATGTAATGGATTAAAATGCGGATACTGACGGTATCAATTATCTGCATTCTCGAAGTGAGTGTCTGCGTTGAGGGACAGTATCGAAAGTACTCATTATCATTATCAACTAAACTCCAGCACTATTCCGCAGACAACGAGAGGAGTCCTACTCAGTGAGTAGAGAAAGTAGATCTGTCATTATCTGCTGCTGAGAAATAAAGATTAATGGCTATTAAAGTGGACGATATTTAGCGATGAAGTAGATCTTATCAGAAATTAACTCATATCTTGTGGAGGCCAAGATTCTGAGATCTCATCCGTTGTTTTTTTTTCTGGCATGTGTTTTGGCTGACGAGTATGCAAGGGAAATTACCTGGAAAATTACCACCAGAGTTAATTCCCCTTTTCCCCTGACTTAGTGCTAATCAAGGACAGTGGGCTTATAATTATTTGGAATGGTCAGAATGGAAATGACTGTCAGTGTTTGGCTGTTGTAAGTCAGCTAATCTACGGACTTTTTTTTATTTGTAGACTAGATCTAGGGAAATGTAACGGTTAATTTGCCACCTTTCTGATGTTGAAACTTTCTGATGTCGAAATCCTTTTGGTAATTATGTATGGCAATCCACTGACCCACTTTATATCAATGCCAAAATGCGAGCGAAGAGGAGAGGATGGATCGATAAGTGATGGGAAGAATATGGTGTAGAAAGGTTTAGAGGGAGTGAATAAGTCGGAAGTTATGATATATTATCGGCGATTTACAAACAGAATGCGTCTAATACCCAGCGGATCAGGATGGAGGAGGGAAGGAAGCAAAAAATATATTCAAATTTATGAAATATAAATATTCCGGGACGTGAACAGATATTCCGGACAAAAAAAACCGCTATTGTTTTTCATTAGAAAGGAATATAGTCCGTCTTCAAAAACTGATCCTCACTGACAAAAGCCTGTACTCTCAGTAGGTTACCAAATATCATACCCCTACTCTTCCTTTTGTTCACTTGGCAATGGAGCCTACGTACAATTTTGTTGTGTGGGTTACGTGCAGTGTCACAAACGTCACATTTATTGTAGCCTACGTTTCCAGTATGAGCAGTGGCATGGCGTCAAGCAGGGAGCGAAGACGAAACACAAACAGGGCTACGTTTGTTTGGTTCCTGCAATCTGGCAAAGTGGGTAGCCACACCCATTCTTTAGCAAAGAAGTATCAGTCTCCAGGCAGGCCAAAATGGCGGAGACTAATGCGGAAGCGACAGGAAACAATGCACTGACTTGCGAGTGGGTTTGATATATCTATATTTTTGCCTCACTCATTCGCAAACAGATCACCTTTGCTTCTTGCCACATTCTCCTCCGACACAAGACAATTGATAAGCTGTGTCACTAACAAACTCGAAACCGCAGATGGTTGCCGCCATGCTGCCGACCTCCCCCCGGTTTTCTATAAAATGCGAAACATTTCCAACAAACCTCTTGTAGGTGTGCACCCTTACTCTCTGTGACTGGCGCACACCAACCAAAAACGAACCCTTTGCAAAGGACTGCCCACAGAAGACAAGAAAGGGGTATGGCTTCTTACAGTGACCAAACAAACGTAGCCCAAGGACTAGAACGTTCGCTGAATGCTGACGAAAAATCACCTGCCTATAGCGTGCAGCGATATTCTTGCAGATATAAAGGGAGCAGTGACTTCAAAATTACACTGAATTTTTTGTAGTTACATCATTGTCAAGGATGGACCACTCTCAGTTATAAATGCATGCGCATGCGCGGTCATCTTGACATTGCAAGTCACAAATCCAGCAATCATTTACTCCGGCTTTCTACTTTTCTATTGTCAGAGGAATGTGATAAGGTGATATGGTCTGTTACATTAGCTTTTATTGGCTGATCCATTTGTTACTTTCGGAAGCGAGATTTGATGACACAATCCCATTTTGCTGAAAGCGGAAGTGAGCTTCGCTGGCGTTTACTCATTAAGAACGGTCTGTTGGATCACGTGCTGTAGCATTTTCGCCATGAAGGCGACGACAGAATGCGCCAATGAGTTAATTCCATTGCAATTGTCGAGTCGGTTATGAAACCAAGGCCAAAAAATTTGTTTATCCAACTTGCGGTCTGGGCGATATTGGATATGCCTGTTCTTGAGTCTTAGCTCAGCTGAATTTCTTAAGCAGCACTGATAAGTTGAGTAGTTCCTATTAAGAATATGGTCTCATTTATGACATACAATGTCCTCAGGAGAATCAGAGAATCTGTGCTTCGTGGCTTGATACTACCACTAAAGTTTGGGATCTTTCATCTTTTTATAAAGGCACATAGTGAGTTGTCAACAGCTTCAAATAGGAGGTGGCAACTGAACCTCAATGATGACGTCGAGAATGTCATACCATGCAAAGCTGAACAGTTTTTGGCCGTGTTACGTTGAGATGTGTTTACACTGTCCTGTCTCTCTCCCTACTCCCCCCCCCTCCCAACCCCATTTTTCCCATTTCTCTCACTGTTCCGTTCTCTTCTCTCTCTCACCTTCTCTCTCTACTGAATGACCTTCTCGTCTCATTAACACAACAAAAATAATGTTTAACTATAGTTTGAGAGGAATAGTGTCTCTTTCCTAAAGCTGTTCCTTCAATGCACCTTAATATTGGAGAGTTTTTGTTTTCAAATTCGGATATCTTAGAGGTAGGCATGCGCATATGACATGTCCCGATGTTACAATCATATTGCACTTTAAGAAACACANGTCTCATTAATACAACAGAAATAATGTTTAACTATAGTTTGAGAGGAATAGTGTATCTTTCCTAAAGTTGTTCCTTCAATGCACCTTAATATTGGAGAGTTTTTGTTTTCAAATTCGGATATCTTAGAGGTAGGCATGTGCATATATGACATGTCCTGGTGTTACAATCATATTGCACTTTAAGAAACACACGTGAAACATCACATCTAATTCTAGTTTGTAATGTGCAATACGATCGTAAGGCCGGGAACTGCCATAGGCGCAAGCCCACCTTTGCCACAACGGTCCTATGTCACAACGGTCCTACAGTCCTATGCCACAACGGTCCCACCGTCCTACGGTCCTATGCCTCAACGGTCCTATGGTTCTATGCCACAATGGTCCTATGCCAAGATCCGGACTTGAAAAATTACTGTGCTATGATTATCACCCACTATACTCGTGTCAACAACCTTCAAAGAGACAGCAGCCGGGTTGAGGCTGGTAATACCCATCTCTTCTCACCAAGGACGAGGATCTCTTCGATCTTTACCGGTGCATTTTCTATATACCAGTCTGACAAAATGACAGCTTTAGACCAGATGAGGTTATGTGGAGAGACCAGCCTTTAATTCTAGTGATAGGGACATAGCGGTTGCAATGATTATACGAGTAGAATTTCTACAGCGAAATCAGATACTTTGTAGCCAGTCAAAATAAGGCTTAAATCGCTTTTTTACTATTTCAAATTAATGCTATCAGATAAAAACATATTTTGTTTACTTTCATTGGTGCTAACTTCTTAGAGCTAATATTATTCTGACCAGAGATATAGTTTTTTGAAGTGGCAGAGGGGCATCCATGTCCGATGGTAAGAATTCGGAAAAAAATCTCCGAACTAATCGCTATGAAAGGACAAATAATTTCACATAATATAAGTCACAAGTCTCCTCACAAAACCATAGATTTTATCCATAAATACCCATAATTCACCAACAAAATAACTCATGTCTTCTTGAACATAAATGATTATTCTTTTAAATGGTTTTAATCAACAAAAATTTCATATCACATCATTTTCTGCGTCTGATATCTCAGGTCTTTGTCTAGCGACATAAGTCTTATTTTGACTGGCTGTAAGACATTAATAAGGATAACAGTAACCTTCATCCATTCAAATCTATACTGCATACAATATTAAATCCTATTTCTACATGCACTCCCTTCCCCCACCGAACCCCTAACCATCTTCCTGCCTACTGGAGAAGCATGAATAAGCGAAAGGAATAATATATAATCTTTAAACCAAAAAAAAGAATTTGTGCCATCTTCATTTCGCAAGGAAATAGATCGTCCTTTTCTTTCCCTTCAAAACATCTTTCTGAGACTTGTTCCGAAGGCCAATGACGTCGCGAATCAGAGGGTCTGGTAATACGTGTCCTTTACTTCCTATCTTCATGGAAAAAATATGGTTCCAGAAGGGTCCTTATATGATGTTGATGCGTCAGTGCGCCTTCTCAGAGCAAAATTTCCGAGTGGGCGCACGGTGTCTTAATGAAAGGAAGAAATCAATTTCTTGTCATCTCCAAGTGGTCACAGGAAAACGACTAGGCCACTACAGAGAATGAAGTGGACAAGGGTCTGGAGCCAGTCCGCGTCTTCCTGGTACCATGATGCTCAAAGCTCACAGACACTGTGAACAGCTTTGTATTAAGCATGTTCGCAGATTCTGATTCAGATCCTTATTTTCCATTGTAACAGTTACTACAAAATGTGGACGGATAATTACCATTGGACACATCAGCAGATAAATGGATAGACAAGACAGCCGGATAAACGTTTTAACATCTTGATGGGAGAAATATTTTACCCGTATTTAGATCAAAGACGTGATTCAATTAGGCTGCAGAAAAATTTAAATGATAGCAATTGTTTGGGGCATTCACACTGGGAATTCATGTATAATATCAATATAAGTTGGACAAAGGATGTTTCATGAACAAAATGTAGTTTTGACATATTTTACAATGTACTGAAATAACCATAAAACGGGTTTAATCTAATTTATTATTTCAGATTTGCAAAATGTTTCGGAAAGGCGCAAATATCTTGTTACGGGTTTTCCATATTTTTTTTCCCTCTCATTAGATAGATTGTCGCTTTCAGGGAAACAGTCTCCAGACCGGGGAAAACCTACTCAGACGGACAGATTTGTTTCTCTTGTCTGAACGGTAACAATGTTATAGGACTCTTCGGATGTCTATTGTGAAACCTAACGCATGTTAGGATACTGGGTATCCGATAGCCTCTGACGTCATTTCTGGAGGTTAAGGGAATTAATCCACAGGTCAAAGTTTGTGTTCAGGAAAGGGAAGTGTCTGTGTCTGGAGCGCATAGATGACACCCAATACTATATGAAAACGAGTCTTAGTTAATAATAGCTCTGACCTGGTCATTTTCATATTATAGAAAGAGAAAACTTTCTCTCCCTCATTCACTCGTATTCACAAAAGCCTCCAAGTCTAGGGCGTAATGGGCTCTGTGGAATTTTACGGACACAGGTGAGACTGAAGATCTCTGCGAACTTTTTCTTTACTTGATATATCCTGCTCCATCAACTAATACAACATATTTAATCTTTCAGAGAATGCAATTCTGCACGTGAAAAAAAACTCCACTCACTTGTAATTTGGGTGTGTCAAAGAGAGGTACTACCAAAGTGTGAAACAAACGCTGGAAAGAAGGCGCAGAACCGCATGGTGCGCAAGTTCTATTATAAATAGAGTGCTTTTGGAAGACCACTCTGCACTGTGGAGTTACAGGGTATGCTTATAATTTTATTTTAGAATATACTCATGAGCACTTGAACGGCATCAAAATATTCGCAATGATGAACTGATTACCTTGTATTCGAGTTGGTAACATCCTTCAAGGGATTTTATGTATATATATATGTATATATACACACACACACACACACACACACACACACACACACACACACACACACACGCGCACACCAATGATAATCCCAGAGAGAGGACAAGACGACATTTAAAAAGACGACAGAGTAGGTGAGCAGCGCCACCGGAAAACTGCACCGTAATAAAGGGGTTGGAACTGGGTCTGTTTCTTTCATGTCTGAGACTCACTGGAAAATGGGTAAAGCGGAGGAAAGGTCGCATGACGAAGGGCAATGAGAAGAGGGGTGTCTCCTTGACAAATATACCTAAATCACGTGTCAGTGTTGTAAATTTCATGCTCAACGTCATTCGCTGCCCGGTCACCCTCCTCCCCTCCCTCCACACGTGGGTCCGTGGCATAAAAAAATACACCCGCTAGTGACAGCAGCTGCAAGGCATGCAATGGATGATCTTTTGAGAGTAAACTTCCTTAATTTCTGTCTCTGTTGTTTATTTTATGTTTATTTTTCATTACAATGATAGATTGTGATACGTTGAGCTAGACTGATTTTGCCTTGGATCATTCTACCGATGGGAGTCTTTAAACTTCACAAGTTCCCTGAGCAAAATGGAGCAAGGATGTAATAATTATTATTACAGATTCTCTAACAGAATGGCTGATAGGTAGCACAGGGAAAAATCGGTAGTCATTCAGCTTAGAAGACTTTGATCCTTTGAAGTGAGTCTAACATAATTATAATCTCGTGTTACAAGCCCACGAGTTTCGTTAATACCAAATAGTGTAGTTCACATTACAGTGTTGTCTCACTCCGGAAAGAAGATACGATGCCAACGCATTTATGCAATTTCTTTCGGGCTCAAACAGGGCTGTACCAATATACTGATTTTTACTGTAAAACCACAGGTATTGATGTCCCCCTTCCTGTAAAGACATATGGTTCTGTCACTCTTCGTCACGTGTCGTTACATACTATGTTTTGGTTTTGATAAGACTACCGTGTGAAAATCTCATTTATTTCGTATGAGATCACTTTCAGTTTCCTACGCTATTCCAGACCAGTTTTGGTCTGATTATAATATGACTTAGACCTGCACTACGTTTGTTTCCTGCAAGAGAACAAAATGGGTGATCCTTATATTCTGCCTGCGGTTCCCCTGAGAGGTTTCTAACGGAGGTATCAGTCTTTAAGCAAAGCAAAACGGCTGGGCCTGGCGCGGAAGAGCTAGAAAATAGTGCTCTGACTTGCAACTGTGTTTGCTATAATTATTTCTTTGCCATATTTGTTAGCATACATACTACCGTTGCCTTTTGCCATATCCTCCCCCGATACAAGACCGTCGATAAAAAGTTCCCCAAACACATATGAAACCATCGTAGACGATGGCCGCCATTTCGCCGAGTTCCCATTTCAAGTGTACCACAAAAGACTCCAAATTTTTTAACTAACGTCTTCAAGCTTCGCTCACCTCCTCACGCGGCTAACGGACAGGGGCAAAAGGGAAAAAAATAGCGTACCCCTGTTAATAGCTGAGCAACGTGAAGAAATCTAATCTGCAACATTATTAGATAAATTCAGGACAAACGCATCGGGCTACACTGTCGCCTCTCTGTACTCGTTGCTGCCAGACTTGAAGAGGAAAGCCCTGCCAAACAGCCAACTAAGTGAGGCTTTGACCTTTAGAAGTGACATAAACTAATGGTTTCGTGTTACAAGACCACTTGTTTGGCTAATAACTGACAGAGTGCAGTTCAAAATATTATGGATTTTATATTTGTTTCAACGAGCTGTTAGCCAGGGTTATACAATGTTCAGGTCGTTCGTTGGTTTTTCCAAGAAGAAACTGGTCTGTCTCAATGAATAGATGTTTACCTTTTACTGTACACATCAGAGGTCTTAGCTATGCTGCATCTTTCGGTTATCACTGGTGCTTTTAGGTGTGGATAACTAAAGGAATGCAGAGGACGTCTTTGTACAGGATAGCTACAACGTGCTTCGGTCGCCTTTGTTTCAGACTTTATTCCCAAAAGAGTGAATTGGGGGAGAGAATGACAGCGCAGGTATGTTCCACTGTCTTATTACAGTTGCTGATCACTTGTATTCTGACAATATCTTTCATTATCTTTAGCCAGGTATCTATTTCACAGACTTGTGATTGCTTTTGCTTTAAATTTCTTCCCAAAAGAGTAAACTGGGGAAAGAGTGACAGCGTATATAATTCACTGTCTTATTGCAGCTGCTCATCACCTGTATTCTTACAGTATCATTCACTACATTTAGCCACGTACCCATTTTGTAGACTGGTGGTTGCTTTTGTTTTAGACTTACTTCCTTAAGAGTGAATTGAGGAAGAAGATGACAGCGCAGGTTTACTCCACTGCCTTATTCTGACATCTTTCTCTACCTTTAGCCAGGCACCCATTTTACAGATTGGTAGTGTGAGGAAAATGTTGAGGTATACATTATACGGCACAGACACGGCGGGGATTGAATCCACTACTTTTAAATTTTGTCCTACGCCATGGCGTAATCACCGATGCTCCTCGATTCTTCGAAAGTAGGTGTTTGACTTTGAACAGGCTCGATGGGATGTTCTGAAGGTGATGTATGGACAGTTTCATGTCGACGTTGGCATGGCGTGCACGGAGTCATTACGTCGATATTCTAGTGTGAAACTACGACCCTGGCTATCGCATTACAAGTGTGTGTGAACGGTTTGAATGAGCTTTTGCTTCTTGCGCTGTCTTTCTTGTCCTTTCTCTTCTGCCTCTTCCCGCTTTGCTTTCTTATCAACATCTGTCTGGAAAATGCAAGCCCCTACTATGATTTCCCAATGCTTAGCTTGCACATCGGCCATGTCATTGCGAGTGCTCGATCCGTATTGAATTCAGCAGTCAATATTTAGATGAACAAATCTGCTTACTGCCTTACTGGAAAGTCACACACTTATTTTCAAACTATGGACTCGCCTTCGGATACCACACATAAAACAGTGGGAAAGGACATAAATATGATGAGGCTTTGATGTATAGATGCTGCCAGTGTATAGATGCTGCACTCGTAGTTGATCACCATCCCCATCAAGAAAGCGCAAAAAACGGCCAATCTATCGTTTTCGAACCGGCCTACCCACGCACATACACGCCTTCGGATATATACACACCTACCCACATACAAATAGACATACACACCCTGGGTCTTTACAACCTCGAGCTGGACAGGACAGAGACTAATATTGGTGTTCATGTCGCTGCATTCGGTTCGAGAGTTTAAACGTAGTCTCACGTCCAGTGATGTAGAGCTCAATACTCTTTCCTTATTTACCCACTTTTATTATTGAGAACTTGAGCGTTAACGATGGGATCTCCTTCCATCGTAAAAGTTTCATTAACTCTGAATGCTGAACGCTACTGAAAGTGCATTCAGTACCGATGCACTAATGTAAAATCTTATAATGGTAAGCGATGCCTTCGTTAATGCGCAAGCTGTCAAGTAACAGTTGTGAGTATGTGTAATTTCGACCTCGCAAAACTACTTAGCTTTTTATTTTGAACATTGCGAAATGTCCATTAAGTTCTATTTTTAGAGCAGAGAAAAATTCATTACGTTTCATCTTCAACAGGCAAAAAAAATTTCGAGTAATCTGTTTTATTTTCGATGTCGTGAAATAAAGATCCACCATTGTGAACATGTTCACGTGGGCATAAGATGAAATTGATGACTTGAAAATACACAGAGTGATGTTTTCATAGCGTATTTAAATACTGCTGAATTGTACTTTTATCACTGATCTATGAAAGCATATGTTCTTATCGTACCACAAATAACAGGGATATATTTAATTTGCCAGTTTCTTTTATTCTGGCAAGATAAATAGATCTCTGTTCAGTTCATTCATGGACATTTTTCAGGAAGCAATAAGTAAATACTAATTATACAGTGTAGTGGTGAGCTTTATATCATGGAACGAAATCAGACAGACAGACAGACAGACAGACAGACAGACAGACAGACAGACAGACAGACAGACGGACGGACGGACGAACGGACGGACGAACGGACGGACGAACGGACGGACGGAGGGATGGATGGATGAGCAGGAAGATGGAGCAGCGAGAGGGTGGACGGGCTTATGAGTGGTAGAAACCGGGAGGGATAAATGAGCAGATGAACTAAAAAAATAGTGAGAGGACAGACAGAGGACGAAAGGATCGTTATTAACCCACTGAGAGGACGAGGAGGCAGGTGGATGAACCGACTGACGGACCCATAAGGAATGAACAGGTGGATAGACAGACGACATATCGAGAGGAAGGATGGGAGGCTGGACGGATAAAAAAGTGAGATGGCGGACGAGCGAATGGACGGACAAACCGACCAATGAGACATGTATGGGTGGAAAGATAGACGAAGCAGCGAGAGGACGAAGGTTAACGGACGGATGAACAGATAAACGTATAAGTGATGATGAAAGACTGAAATATATTATCTATATTAATAAACGCTTTGGCCAAATTTGTGTCACAGATTTCTTGAGAACTACTTAACGTAAAAACATGCAGGTTTTCACCTAAATTCGTAGAAAAATACACAAAAGGTAAGTATACACATCAGTCCTCTTTATTTTTTGTACCCTTTTTTAAGAAAAAGAATGTGTATAGCAGCAAAATACAATCTCCGATAGATCTTTTCAATCCGCCCGATTCGCCAATGGTCAGCAAAGCCGGTCCGTGTTGTATATTAGAAAGGTGGACCGGGAAATTGCCTTTCTCTACTACTCTTTGGTCTGGATCACGGAAGAGCCACATTTTGAGGACGGGTTGAGGATGTTTGTGCCTGTGTTTGAACTGGGTAAAATCGGTAAAACTCCACGTCTCTTTTATTTCCGACTTTTAATTATTTTTGGATAGGATGGTCCGATCTCCCTCAGTAGTCCAACTTTTTCATGGAGACGAATGCATTTGTCTATGATGTTTTTCGGTGCGCTAGGTATTCTTTCGCCGCTGGTGCGTTGCCCGCCTGCCCATTTATAAAATGGGGAGTTAGTCTTGTATATAGATAGAGATTGAGAGAGAGAGAGAGAGAGAGAGAGAGAGAGAGAGAGAGAGTGAGAAAGAACGAGAGAGAATGACAGAGATTAGAATTCGAATGTGAGAAAAAGTAACGAGGGTCAAACAGTACGTGTCAAATTAGCCTGATTTTTTTTCCATTGATAAACTTTTACGATCACACCTCGTTAACGACATCAATCTTACGTTTATTCCTTGCAAGATCTCCAAATTGATTTACATGTACAATCTAACAGAAGGAGGTCGATCTAACGTATGATTTGGAACTGACCCGTTAAGTCCACGAGTGGTCATTTTCTTATCAAGGTTCCAACTAATCTAGACTGGGTAACAGTGAAACTCCACGACTTCGAACATTATATTCTCGGAGATTCCAATCTAATACTGCACTATCAGGAGTATAACCCTTCGGGTCCGTTTAATCGCAAATTCTCCTGGTGGGAATTGCCATTTAATCATGACATTTTTTTTTGGGGGGGGGGGGGGGNCAGAATAATATTTTTTTCAATGAAACTGCCACTGAATTAAACTGCAGCTCCTTTTAATCACAACTTTTTTTTCTAAGCATCCAAAGACTGAGCGAAGTGAGCCAGGCTACGACTAAACGGAACTTGCCGTGAAGTGGATTAGGATGAACTGGAGTGGACCGTATACTGTAATAGTTTTAGTACATCTCGTAAAGCTTTTCATTTACCTATTTACAACAGTTCACTAAACAAGCTGCAGATCCATCTGACTCTGAATCCATCAGCCAGATCCCAATCTTATGCCAACTTTCCTTTGAAGAAGAATAGTGGGCAGACTAACATGTTGGCTCCATTGTTGAAAAAAAACCTTCATGTTACTACCTCAGATGCTCGAGCACCTATCTTCTTTAAGCACTGACCAATCGCTTTATGAGAACACCCGGCGTAACGAACATATTTTCTTTGATGCGCCACTAAATTACATTATCATTATGCCTACGTTCGTAAAAAGACGAAAATGGAGTGTGCAAGTGTTTGCCAATGTGACGGAATATGATATACAAGGAACGAAGAACTGGAAAGAAGAAAAGCGAACTTTGAAATATTGATCAGAAGAAATATTTTAGCATTATGGGTAGTTTACCTATTTTACCTATTAAAGTTTGGTTGCAAAGACTCACAGAAATATCCGAAATGTTCGTCTTTCATCAGCTTTCGCGACACTCTCCGCTAAGATCATATTTACGGGCCACATATTGATAGCATGCTGCTCGTCCTTCCTCAGTATGAGCAATTCGACCCATTGAGGGTTTAAGAACAAAGTCTTCATCCTTCCCAGAAGCTCATCGATGGGATATCTTACCATCGTAGGAATTACATTAACTCTGTATGTTAAATGCTACATTCAGTACCGATGAACCAATGTAATTATTACGATGGTGAGAGATCCCATCGTTAATGCTCTCGTTCTCAAAATTAAATATTATATCCAATGACAGCACTGTGGTTTAAAAAAAAACCCAAAACCTTAAATCTGTCCATAATAGCAGTCTATCGAAAGCTAAAGTCTCTTACATGTAAATATTACGTCAGAAATTATTCTAATTATTATTGTTTTTTTAATGTGATAATCTTTCGTGCTAAAAAAGTCCCATGTCCATTTTGTTTTTCATAACGTCTCTTGCCATCCAAACTATCCGATCTTTTCCGCCACAGACTTCCATTTTCTTGACTGAATTTTATATCTCCTGGTCATTGACCTTTAAATATTGCCCCAGCGACAGCTTTCGTCTGCTTGTTTCTATTGCTTAAAGCAAATGGCGGCATTTCAGGTTGTGAGACAGTTGCTCCTGTTACTCAATGTAAAACGTGAAGTGACGGTCTGTATTTGATCTTAGAGTCACAGCCAATTGGCTTCAAAATAACGGTGAAAACACTATCTTGGTGGACAACAAAAGGTATCAGAGTAACTTTCTGACATAATTGAGAGCTTGCGCATTAACCAGGGGATCTCTTACCATCGTAAGAAGTATATTACTGCACCAATACTGAATGCATCTTTAGTAGCGTTCAATATGCTGAAGGCAATGTAATTCTTACGAAGGTAAGACGTCCCATTGTTACTGCGCAAGTATTTAAGTGCCAAATTTGTTTTAAAATCGAATGAAACACTCATAATTTATTCACACTTCAGACAGAGTTCCGGAAGAGGATAGGCCATAACAACCCTGATTTATCTGGAATGTTTTACGAAGAGACAAAACTTGGCCTATTGAAATGGGAGGTGAAATAGATGTGATGAGGTGTGATAAGGGTATTGAAATGATATCAGTTGACTCCTCCTTCCCACGCTTCCACACTTTCCCGACCACACGACCATCCACATCACCTCGTGTTGAGGGCAGAGTACCTACCTCATCTACCTCCTTCCAATGCTCTCAAGGTCAGGCATGTTGTACAGGGTGTCGGCGGTGCCCCCGTTCCTCTTGCTTACTTCATCCCAGTCATACCCGTACATGCTCAGCTTGATGATTCTGCTAGCTAGTGAGATGACTTCCTGTGGCCAAAGAAGAATAACAACAACAACATCACCACTGTTTTTTTTCTCGTCACCAATGCCATCACAAACCATCATCATCCTTATCGTTATTTTAAAAAACAATGGACCTGCCCAGCTTTTACACAGAAAGTTTGAAAAATATATAATGAATGTGACTAAAAGTGGTCGACGTTTCGTTTCAAAGCACTTTTTTCAAGAATGACAATTTGAATAAGAGACACACAAAACAAAGCACATAAATAGGATCCTGAGGGCCAACAGTTGCCATCTTCATAGTTATCATCATCATCATCATCTTAAGGTTAAAAAAAACCCACAGAAATTTGAAGGTCTACTTTCACTCTTAAGACATCGTAGAAGCTGTGAAACGTATGAAAATTGAGGACTCTTTCGTTTGTTAGAATTTAGTGTAATGATAATAGGCAACCACATTTTAAAAAAAAAGAGAAAAAGTGGAAATTATCAACCATCGCTGCTAAAAAAGTATTCAGAGAAACGACGATAATTAGAATGTGATAATGGGTGGTCTATTATTATCTTTTACAAATCCTGTACCGTAAAACCTCAAAAGTGTAGTTGAAGAATTGACAAAAAGAAAAAAAAACATTCATAGCTTCTTCCTTCCCACACCTAGTACAGTTTTCTTTGTCAAACTTTCAAGAAAGTATTTAATAGGCTAATTTGGGTGCGATATGTTTGCAAATACGTGCATAACAACTACGAGGAGTCATCCTGATATATGAGCCTATTCTTTTTAATTATACTAATTTGATGTCCTACATAATACTTACCCTCACCGATCCATACTCTAACTGATGTTGTATCGCTGGAAAAGACCCCAAGGACAGTGGAATACTAAGTGGCCAATAGCTACTGTGTAATGTTTAGTGCTGCATTGATTATTTCTCGACATCAGGGGCGTAGCTTACCTGCCTAGCTTTGTCCTCAACGTCTCTACCGAAACTCCTCCTCGCGGAGGCTGCAGTCCCTTGTATCAACCAACTTAGAGCGAGGACGGCCACAAGAACCAGCAGTGTTTTGTAGGCGAACATATTAAACTGAAATATGGAAAGGGAGTGAGTGAGTGAGTGAGTGAGTGAGTGAGTGAGTGAGTGAGTGAGTGAGTGAGTGAGTGAGGGAGTGCGTGCGTGCGTGCGTGAGTGAGTCAGTGATTCAATGAGTCAGTGAGTGGGTGAGTCAGTGAGTGGGTCAGTCAGCTGATATGTATAAAAACATAGTAGGTATGCGAGTGAATAAGTGGCTAGCTTGCTGGCTCATTTACTGATTAATTGGTTGATTGATTGGTCAAATCTCGGAACTGTGACTGACTGACTGACTGACTGATTGACTGACTGACTGACTGACTGACTGACTGACTGACTGACTGACGGATGGATGGATGCCAATGAATGGATAGATGGATGGTCGAATAGATGGATGGATGGATGGATGGATGGATGGATGGATGGATGGATGGATGGATGGATGGATGGATGGATGGATGGATGGATGGATGGATGGATGTGTACTCTGTGGCCATTTTCACGACGCTTATCTTATAAAGTCTAAGATTTATGTGTAAAACCTGACATGTGTGAAAATCACAAAATCTAAAAAATATTGAGCATTAATCTCAGAGGATGCTGACAGATACTGACAGGCTTTGAGACAATCTCAATAAGTCCATAACATTCATCTGACTGGCATATTAAGTAGACAGATGACACTAGGAACATAGAGCAGCGAAAGCTTGTAGCATAAAGTGACATTTCCAGTTCTGTGTAGCCTGATTTTTTTTTCTTATTAACAACATTATCTATGGAATGCCGACACGCTAGGTTTAGGAATTTATCACAACAAAATCGCCTTCTTGTAAAAACAACAACAAAAAAAAAGTTCCTTCGTAACAGAAAGTTTACAAATTAGATATCTACATAACAGACAAAGACTGTGTGTACTGAAAGTTACTGGATAGTCACCCGGGATATCTAATATAGCTAGTATGTACAAAGCGGGGCTAAATTATGACCGGACAAGTGTGTAAAAATCTGTCTTAAAGCCAGTCAAAATGAGGCCTAAGTGGCCAGTCTAGGAATTGAGATATATGAGACAAGACAAACACCCCATTTTACAAATGGGCAGGCAGGCAACACACCAGCGGCGAAAGAATACCTAGCGCACCGAAAGGCATCATAGACGAATGCATTAGACTCCGTGAAAAAGTTGGACGATTGGCGAATCGGGCGGATTGAAAAGATCTATCGGAGCTTGTATTTCGTTGCTACACACATTCTTTTTTTTTAAAAAGGGTGAAAAAATAACGAGGACTGATGTGTATAATTACCTTTCGTGTATTTTTCTACGAATTTAGGTGAAAACCGCATGTTTTTACGTTACGTAGTTCTCAAGAAATCTGTGACACAAATTTGGCTGAAGCGTTTTATTAATATAGATTCTACAGACAACTGGGGCCTTCCGATGTGCATTATTTTATTTTTATGCTGAAATTGAGAGAAAAAAATATTTGGGTTTACGGGCAAATGGTCAGTACCTGAGAAGAGTTTGACTGTTTGTTAGGCAGATTAAATGATTTTTCATAGTGAAAAATTGTTCTTCATTCATTGTTTTCTCAGAATGTTTTCTATTGCATGGGGTAAACACCCTGTCATTTCAAATGACTGTATATATCGGGCCGAAATAATGCTAAGTCAAAGCATGTTTCACCTATTGACAGTATACACATAACGCATTCATAAAACACCAGTAACATATTGTGATCAAAAAGCAACTTACGCCTCATTTTGACTGGCTGCAAGACCCAACATAGTCTAGGGTCTGTGTAGTTATAAGTGACTATAAAATGCTTCACAGTGTCATATAATATTGTGATGAAGTATGGCCTGCATTTTAAGTAACCATCATAAGAAGATAAAAATACACAAATGATCCGGGAGCTTTTCCATATGTGTGTCATCCTACGACATGCAGGGAAATACATGACTGTAAGATTTGAAAACTACACTTTTCTTTCGTTGTGTATCCCCATAAATAAAAAAAAAAACCTCTTTTATATCAACCCCATTCAAATCATCCCTCAGGAGCATGTTGTAGGATGGCACACATATGGAAATCCTTCCAATGTTCCCCACAGTGAATATGATGAGAGTCCATGCCCTACAGCACCAGATGTATTCAAGTTACTTCCTAGCACAGTCTATTCTGCTTAATCACAACTTGCGCATAGTCGCAACATTTCACACACAACAAAATGCTACATTTCTATATTACAGTCACTGGCTAAATGCAGCTCCATGTGATCGTAACTTTGTTTCGTGTGTGTGCTCTCGTATTGCAATGAAAATAGCGAGATAACATTTACCTACAAGTATACTATAACTAGACTAAAAACCCCTGTAGGATGATAATTTCTGTTACCAAGAGCACAAGAGATGAAGAATCATCCAGCACTGTAAAGACGGAACATCCGAGCTGAACATCCGGGTACCCAAAAGAACTGAGTGGGCGCCACGGCTCAGTTTTGATATCCGCTTAACTTCCTTTCTGGGCCCAAACCGATCTGCTACATCAAAATTAGCGGTACGATTACTCGGTATCGATACTTCATTATGTGTGAACGACGAATGAAATGAACTTTTTGCTACCGCATGTATCGATTCCCCGGGGTTTTTTTTCTTTTTGTATCGTGGGTACTCAGCCTTTGCCCTAACCTGGGTTGTCTGTTCTTTCCTGTTTTAATCTTACTTATTAAGCAGGCGACTATAAATTTTGGAGCAGACTAATTTATATGTCATCAGCTCTGCATCCAATATTCCAATATGTCATGAACTGGAAAATGGAGAACGCACACAGACATGTACACACACAAACACACGCACCAGCACACACACACACACACCCACACACACCTACACACACACACACACACACACACACACACACACACACACACACACACGCACGCATACACACACACATGAATGCTGACCAATGAATAGGTCCACCTTTCCCTAATGGACATCAAATAAAGCCAAGTCATTCATCAACAAAATAATGAACATGTGCTCAAAACCACCTATGTTCTAGCTCTAGAAATTCCTGAAAATTACAATATCTGCTCTTAGATATGCTTTATTGTTGATGTTGTTGTTGTTGTTGTTGTTGTTGTTGTTGTTGTTGCTATTGCTGTTGCTTTATTTGCTGGTGGTGATGCTATTGTTGTTGTTGTTACTGCTGTTGTCATTGTTATTGTTGCTGCTGCTGCTGCTGCTGTTCTTGTCCTTAACGCTGAATTGCTATTGTTATTGTTGTTGTCGTCGTCGTCGTTGTTGTTATTGTTGTTGCTGTTGCTTTTGTTGTTGCTGCTGCTGCTGCTGCTGATAATGATGATTTTGTTGTTTAAATCTTGTCTATTTTTCTCATTTTCTTTAGTCCTGCGTTTATTTTTTTTCTACGATGGAATGATTTGAACGCAGTGTTGATAACCGTCCTGTATGCTTGAGACAAACAGGTTAGACCGTCCGATAGCAAAGCTGCCTCCACGAACATGAAAGGCCGTCTGCTCTGACCGATAATCTGATATTTCTGTCTGTCTGTGTGACGACAATTTCCAGAGTGCTTGTAGCTGAGCGGAACCATTGGGGAAATTATAATGAAATAAAACTATACGAACACTTTCGTGAAACACCTCACATCTTCAGAGCTGAGAAAGCCACTAAATGATCTGGTCCGCCGGAACAATAATAAAGACAGTGTAAAGTGGTACGAGCTGGGATATGCCTAAGTACGAGTTTGATACAGCTTATCATTCTTCGTCCTCTTCTATTAATATTTCCATTATTGTTGTTGTTGTTGTTGTTGTTGTTGTTGTTGTTGTTGTTGTTAAAGCACTTGTCTGCCATTGTCAATCTAATAAATGAACCTCAGCATCCAGCAGTGTTGAGACTTCGCTGCTTGCTAAAGGACTATTATTTACAGATGCTTAGAGATATTGAATCTGTCCCTGCTGGTGTATAAGATAGTCCAGCATATCACAAATTAGGTCCTGTGGTGCAAATTATGGTATAATCTTATTCAGCGTTTTAAACCCGTTTTGATGACTGTATCAGAATTTGCGCACTAGTTCATAATGTAAAAACTGGATCATTTTATGAGAAATTATGTCTTTTCATGCCAAATTAAAAGGCTGCTCACAATCCCATTTATTTTCCAGAGTTCGTTCACGTGGAATACAGCTTTCCGCGTCAACAATATTACAGGGGCAATGTATCACAATGTGAGAACCTCTGAACAAAATAAGGAAACGTTATTTAACAGAGAAAGACGTCAGTAATCGTCACTGTTGATTTAAGAAAGCCATGTAACACCCATTCAGTAATTGCTTGACACGAGTTTAAACTCTCTCGGTGTTCTTCCTGAAAGACTGGTTTACACAGCCTAACTTGTCTCTTATAAATCTGTGAGGTTTCTCTGCGCAATAGAGAAATTTATGAATGAATAGACTTTCATGGTATTAACCTGAAGTTTTATGTCATGCCCTCTTTTCTGCTGCTTACGTCTATACGGTCACTGACCAGGACCAAGAGGAGAGGAATATGATGACGTTAATGAGACCGATGGTGAAGACAATAATGATGGGCCTAATGTTAATGATGATGACGATGATAATGATGATGATGATGACGATGATGATATCTACCCTGATAAATGCTCTCCCTGAAAGTCTTTGATATGT
The DNA here is from genome assembly GCA_033807755.1 of Ellobium chinense. Taxonomy (NCBI): domain Eukaryota; kingdom Metazoa; phylum Mollusca; class Gastropoda; order Ellobiida; family Ellobiidae; genus Ellobium; species Ellobium chinense. The sequence goes on from JAWQUT010000110.1 coordinate 1,706,950, forward strand.
CTTTAAATGTTTAAGCTGCCCAAAAAATGTTTCATAAAAATAGAATAGGCTGAAGAGGAGTTTACAAATTTCACTTTTTGTATAATGATGATGATGATGACTCTGATGATGATAATAATAACAACGATGATGACGATATGTTTAACCTGAGGAAGGATCACTTTTGACCCGGAAATACATAAATATTTCATAATAGCTTCCTTGTGACCAGAATATTTTAAATGTTAAAGTGCAATTCCTTAATTCTTAACTTCAGTGGTTTGGACGGAACTTTTTGACTTTTTTTTCAATCCTTATATCAAATGCTGACGATGACGATGATAATGATGAAATATCGATATCTTTCATTTCTGGCCGCCATCACCTGAGAATTCATGCTCGCCACTCATCACTCCTTCGTCGATACTCTTTTAAGCTTTTGTCGGCATAAATATATACTGTACTAGTAATGCCGTGACCCAAGACGGCAAGGAAGGACAGCGTTCACTTGGCCAATTAAGTCGCGGCTGGAACCTCTGGCCTTGTCATTTCCGGTCACCTTTTAAGCCAGCAGGTAGTCTGTGTGGATTCTTGCAGCCTTGGTAAAAAGAGAGCTTGGAGAGGGGTCATTGTCTTAATTGCCTGTCTCTAGATGAACCGGAGCATCCCGTCCAAAGGGGGAATAAAAAGCACAAAAAGACATTCGCTAGTAGCACGAGTTTTTCAGTGTTAGCTGCAAAGCAAAGAGAAACTACTAGGATTTCGGGTTGTTTGTTGTTGGTTTTTGTTTTTTTTTTTNGGGGGGGGGGGGGTAATTTGTGGAAATTCTTTAAACAAACAAAAAAATATTGCAATGTTATAGAAATGAGATTTGTGCAGGTCATGTGATGAGGGTAACATAATCCTGATTTTGTGCACTTTGGCGTGTAATTTTCCTTGGAATTCACGTGCGTGAGGTATTTTTGTTTCTCATCTCAGCAAGCTATATTCAGTGTGAGATGTCTGGCTTTAACAGAGACATGAGATACTGACAAGGAATTCCACATTCCACGTCCTTAACTGCTTCATTCCATTTATATCTGGAAAAATTGTGTCAACAAAACGTGTTAAATTCAAGTTGTCAAAGGAGATTATCCCCACAGTAACACCGACGAGGATTCCCCATATCTCAGCTGATAACTTCTTTGCACTGGCTCGAGATGGGGTGGATTATCGCAGAAGGGGATCAAGGAAGAATTATGAAACTGACATCTCCACTAATGGCACAGAAAAAATGATCAGACTGACATGAGACTATGTACTTCGAATATCAAAACAGGCGTTATCCACCCCTGGTTTTATCTAAGTAAGGCGCTAGAATCAGGATGAGGCTGCCTAAGATGTGGAAATGTGTAGGGAAGGGGTAGTTTTCTTCCATTGCAAAAGATCATGTGATGTTCTCCAGTCTGGACAGCCTTTTTAAAGCAATAAGCATCCGTCCGCAAGAAATTGTCAAAAGGTGCCCTTAGGTTAAAAAAAAAATCCAAAACTAAGTATGCTCTATCCTTTTTTTTAATGCGATAAAAAGATTTCAAGCAACATGTACGTATACAGAAATGATGAAAACCAGCTAGATTTCTCCCACTATTTGAATGATGCTATGTCCGATATGCCTGACAGTTTTGAAGAGCGCGTTGAACAACGACATAGTCATAATAATACTCTCCCTCCATACCCTAAGCATGCATACGTGAAAATTATGCTGGCTTTGAAGACCATGGCAATCGGAGGCGACATAAGAGGCACTCATAGTCACCTTACATCCTTTCTCTGCGATATTTTAACAGTCACCAGAATTAATGGCGGAACTCAAGATGGACCGCTTAATTGGACAGCTATCTGTATCTGCCTCACCTTCTAATGACTCTCATCAGAAGCAAGGCTCCTCCACTTACAATCTCAAGCTGAGGTCACTTAGAAGTCGCTGGAGAGACCGATC
>JAWQUT010000110.1:1717289-1732890 GCA_033807755.1 Ellobium chinense
GTAAAACGGTGTGAAAGATGTTGAGAGTAAAACGGTGTGAAAGATGTTGAGAGTAAAATGCCGTATCAGACGTTGAGAATAAAACGGTGTGAAAAAATGTTGAGAGTAAAACGATGCTTCAGATGTTCGGAGTAAAACCATGTGAAAGATGTTGAGAGTAAAACGGCTTGAAAAATGTTGAGGGTAAAACGCTGTGAAAGTTACATTACAGTATGAACACACAAAAAGGCATGATAGTTATCGAAATGACATGGAGATTGTTGAGGACAACGAAAAATATTCAGGGTAAAAAGACGTGTACGTTGTTAAAGGTGAAAGGGTGTGAAAGACGTCTGGTGTAAAATGGAGGTAAAATGACGTGAAAGTTGCTGAGGATAAACAGTATGAAAGATCTCAGGTATTGCGATGTAAAAACATGTTTACGTGATGTGAGGCGAACGATGCTAAGTGTATCTGAGTATGAAAAACAGCTATGCAAGGATCTCATGGCAAAATACAATCAAAGATTTTAGGACAAAAAAATTTTTTTTACCAGATTTTTGGGGCGAACTGATACGAGTTCAAGCTGTCTATAAAAAAAATGTATGATTTACAACGAAGCCCTAGAGTTCATGCTAAGGAATACTAACATCCAGCTGAGTGATCGTGAATGCGAGCAAGAGCTTCATAGAAACTGTTAACGGATAAACTACTTATTACTTTATATATTTAAAATTATTTTCTTGTAAATTCACTGTATCATTCTTGCAGGAGTGAGGAAGAGGAGAGGGGAAGAGAAAGTCTAGCATTAACCACCACAGCCCCTCGCCCATGAGTAGGGGAGCATGCAAAAAGGGTCGTGGATCCAGACATAACTATCAGGTAGCAGATTCTGCTATATGATCAGAGGCGTGTAAGAAAATCATGTAATGACAAGGCTGATGCAGTTCAGGCTGGAGCGTTATTTTTCACCATACTTTTTGAGCATTCTAGTTTTGCACTTTAAAGTGTGGCCAATTGGTGGTTCCTGTTGTTGTCTAATCCGATAGTGGTTGTTGTTTATGCTGCTGCTGCTGCTGCTGCTGATGATGATGATGATGATGATTTTGATGATGATGATGATGATGATAATGTTGTTAATGATGACAATGAAGATGATTTTAAAATGATGATGATTTTAAGAAATCTATCTGATTTCTAACTTCCCTATCTATATAAGTGTTTTAAGTTTTCACTTTCCCTTTGAGTGGTTGAGTTTTCTTTATTCACATACTTTCTTCTAAGGAGGGCTTTTGCCGAAACGTTTAGATTGTGATAGTGCACTGTAAGCTCCTAAATTTTTTATTAAAAGTTGATCTATATCGGATTAAAGTGATGTTTTAAGATTTTCCCTTATTTTACAAGGATGATGTAATGATGATGATGATGATGATGATGATGATGACGGTGATGATGAGATGATGATGATTAGGTGATCAAAGGTCACTGAGATCTACACTAACTTATAGTAAGAGAGTGAGAAATATCCGCCATCAGCTATTTGAAAGCTACGTTGTTTTTATTGACTGGTGGGAACACCAGAGTGCAGATGCCCTTGTTGATGACGATGATGCTGTTGTTATTGTTGTTGTTGTTGTTTTTATTCTTCTTCCTTTTGTTGTTGTTGTTGTTATTAACGACGACGATGATGATGATGATGATGATGATGACGATGACGATGATAGCGACGACTATCTGACTGAGAGGTCATTATTATCTACACCATGTTACGTTAACCTGAGGCGGAAGAGTAAGAAGTAAGAAAATCACTGAGGTTTTGTTGCTTGTTTCAGATCATCCCTAAAGCCAAGATGCCAGTGTCAAGCTAACAAAGTTCGTGGGAAACTTTGAACACGAGATACTGATTGATACGCCGTAAAAAAACCCACACAGATCTGTTCAAACGCCGACAAATGGGAATGTTGCGTGATCAGGTTCTTTCTTCCGCTAAGAGATTCATGGGTGCACCTGACTTTTTCTTACTTTTCACAGAATGCTCTTAATAAACCCCGGCTTCAACGGTGTTGGTCTCTCTCCAGGGGTTGAAACGAGCGTGTTTAAATGACTGAATCTATGTAGACGGTAAACCGTAGAGAAATGTCTCGAAAAGAAAAGAACTCATACATACGGTCATCCCGCCCATCCGATAATGAAATACTCTAAGTAAGGCTCAGAGCAAACCATCGTGAAAAAGATCTTACAATACTAATTATCTAAAGGATCCGACAGTATACTTATTGCTATACGAGTAAATTAAATATGGATAATATAAGGGGAAGCAAGTCTGTTTAGCCTATGAGAAGGACAGTGACCGTCTGAAATCAGCTGGTTGACATACGCTAGATATTATGTTGATTTTTTTTCGATGCTTAGATAGATCTGAAGACGTACATTATTATTAGGCATCTGTCAGAAATATAATATTTTGAACATTAATTCATCCCAAAATATTAGGATGGAAGCTCCCTCGATAATGCTTCCTGTAAAAGTCCGTGACGTTCAATGAGCCATCTTTCTGTTCTTTGTTCAGCCACAAAACGAGCGTCATGCAAGTAGTGGTCTCGCTGTTTTGTTGTCACCATGAATCTAAGACATAAACCTTAATCCTTACATTAGTTAACACTCTGCAGTAACCACATAAAACTCCGATAACATTAATACTGTTCACTGTTGTTAATGCAGTTCGTTAATTAACGTATGAATTATGCACACGGCCTTAGGTTGGGCCACCTCTCACGATAGTTGAAAGTTGACTCTTCTGCAATCCATCCAGATAACGGCGGGCTTCTAATAATAATCAGTAGGCATTTCTCATTACTCCTTTCAAGGGGTGACAACATTTATCCAGTGAACGGTTTGTTCCTTCCTCTCATTTCCCCTTGACTACGAACTCTAAAGAACATTGTGCATGGTGATAATTCAGTGGTAACGTTTCCGCCGTGACACACTGCACTTTGTAATCTCAGCCTCAGGGCACCGCCTACCAAGAGCTTCCTGAAATCCCGGAACCTGTGATATAAAGTAGACCCGGGTAATCTACTTGACTATGAAGAATTCTGTTGCATCGGGAATATGGTTTCAAACCATACGATTTAATCAGAGATAATGTATACCGCATTTTATGTCTACGACGATGACACAAATTAAAGGCGTAAGAAACGTATTATCTATTAAGTCATCTTGATTTACCAAACCTACCGTCATGCCAGGCAGACGTAATATCCGTTGGCTTTATGCATTTGGAGTTTCCCGAGATCAATATAAGCCAAATATTGGACCTAATCACGCAAAAGAATGTGACGGGAAGCTTACTTTGAGATAAGGAGAGCGGGTAGGCAATAGACAGATAGACAGACCGACGGGAGGGTTAACGGAATTACAGATAAGAGAAGAATACAAGGAAAAAGTACATTACGAAAGAAAGACAAAATAATAAGAGATGAGTCCTGTTTACAAACCTCTTTATGCATTCTTATCAGTTGCTATGTTTACAGTAATATCTACGGTAATACCTTTAGTTTGTTTCTTTTGGGATTTAAAGACCAGGCTTGGACCTCCATCAGCTCGCTGAAAAGTGGGTGTCCTTTTAATACAACAAAACATACCCATGGAGAAATCAGCCTCTTGTAGAAATAGAACCTGGAACCTTTTGTATAATAGCGTGAGACAGTCTCTTTATTCTCGACCATCCTGCGGACCTGATTCCTAGAGCCATACACCTATCAACTTACGACATGGCCACAATCTGCTACCACATAGCCACATTAAGCGTGTTGAATAATTATTAGCACTATATGACATTGGTCTCTACAATGTGATTATGATAGATTTCTCACCATGTTATCATTTTGTAATTATAGGACTTACATCGACTATGCATAATGTAATTATCTGCGGTTAGAACTGTTCGGAATTTCAGTTGTAAATGATAAAATGTCAGCAGGCAGTACAATGGTCTCGTATGTTCCTTCAAAAGCAACGAACGATAACTCTCTTGGCGAAAAAGTCTCCTGGTCGTTTTCTGCAATCTGACTTTGAACATGTAAGAACCCTTTGTGAATACACTGTCAGATGCAGAAAATGACGCTTGTGCCAGTAAACGAAAGTATCAGCAAAGTCTTCAAATTTAGAAACAACAAAACAAAACAAAACAACTTCCTCAAGTTACCCAAACGCTTCCTACACCAGCCGTTGGCCACATGTAATGTAATTGCTCTTACCGCAAATTAATTATTAACGTTTGATTTGCCCTTCTCCACCAGATGTGTGTTGCAAAGAAAATCTCTAAGAATCCGAGGATTGAAATCTGTCATATGAAGTGCCGAGAAGGACTTCCGATCAATGTTTTAAAATGTATAATAGGCATAGAGTGGAAAACGTGAAATGTGCTTCTACAAAGGAATTTGGAGCGCCACTTACATCTCGTGGCTTCAAGAAAGTTAAGCTATGAACCATGAAACCACTGATCGAACTAAAAGGCTCGGAGCTCTGCGAGGACCCCTGTTAAACAGCAGGATTCAGGTTACTAGGACAATCCATCCTGAGCCCGGGAAAAAAAACAAACTATCAAAGGCTTTGACATTGCATTTTATTGCCACTATCATTCTGAAAGTGGGGGGAAGACAAGAGCATGTTTCGGCTTTCACTCAGCTACCAGCTACTTCTTGACACACATGATTTTGTAACGCCAGATGATTGTTTGTCACACTTCAGTAAGTCAAAGTCTCAGTAAATTAGATGAACACCTGTTGTCCCCTTTAGCTGTAGTACAAGGTGGAAACGGAGCACTTAGTAACAGAAGTAAGGAGTGAGCAGACGCAAACAGATGCTCCCACAGGGTAGGGTAAAGGGGGGAGTGCTCAAGAAGACAAATGCAGAGAGAATATGGAAGAAGGAAAGTTGTCTTTTTCCTTGTGTTCTTCTCTTATTCTTCTCTTAGTTGTCCCCTTTAGCTGACAAAGTTCATTGAAAGTATCGCAGTATTCTCTCAGTTTCCACACATTATACCACAGATTCACTGCAGTAATTATCATTTGTAATTCTGTTTTTAAAACAAACAAGAAAAAGCCGTTCACAAGGCAAAATGTGTTCCATATCTTCAAGGAGCTTATATAATTGTTTATCTGAAATCATCAATGTCGGTAAACTCTTGTCTTTCACATTTACGGTAAAGAGGAGGTTCTCATTCCAAAGCACGATTGTGACAGTTTTGACACTGGGAGGCAATGTGCATCAAGCACTTTGGCAGGCTGTCCGCACTTGTCATCACTAGGAGGGATTTTCTTGAGGGGTAAAATGGAGAGAAAGAGAGGAAGAGATAGACAGAGGAAGAGATGGGAGCAGAAGATCTGTGGATGTCTTAGTGTAGATATATGGGGGGGGGGGGGCNGGGGGGGGGGCACTTCCCGCCCCGTCCCAACCCCCTCCCTCCATTACCAAGGACCTCCCGCCTCCTAGTGTTACCTTAATATTAAAGTTTAATATCTTCAACAATTCAAATATAATATGCATTTGTAATTTTGCACACTGGCAGATAATGTTTGATAATACTGCTGCAAAATTCAGATTATGTAGATAATATACTGCCATGTTGCAGCAGAAAAATTTAAAGAAAAAAAAACTGATAATAGCATGCACCTTGTGGGTGTTAGAAACGTTTTGTTGTTTTTTTTTGGTTGGACTCCTTTTGTTTTTCTTTTATGGTCCTCTGAAAAACGTAGAGCAGAAGAAACTGGCATTAAGTAAAGGTTATAATATTTATCTGTCTGTTAATGTGCTTAAAAACTCTGTCCCAGTTTTTTTCTGTGTAACTCTTAAATTTAGTGGCCTCTGAATCCCGTGAATTTTCTTGAGGGCCACCCTGTATAATAACGACCGGAAGGAAGATTCCCGAAAGAACTCTATACAGTGTGCACACACTAGGCAGAGTTGTGCTATGATTGAAGACGAAGAAGGAGACGATGAAGACGAAGAAAAAGAAGAAAAGAAGAGGAAGAAGGAGGTGGAGGAAGAGGAGGAGAGGCTGTCATCATCTCTATAATTGATCTGTAAGAAGCGCATGCCAACATCCTTTATTGACATTCTGAAACCGCTATCAGTCATTGGAGACCCTCTTTTGCAATTCTTTATTTTCCCCACTTCCACTCCCCCTAAGCCATGGCTGTCCAACTTGTCCAGATTTTAAAAAAAAAAAAACCGATCCAGTTTTGTATTGTAGTCATCATGTGAGAGTCACATTTCGAACGTGCGTGCTGGCCATCTATATCTCATGTACAAAGAGAACCCTCTCTCCAGTGCAGACTAGCAGTCACAAAAAAAATAATAGCAACTCCAAGTCTAGGGTATATTGGCCCGTCTGAGATCGAAAATGTCTAAGAACTTTTTTTTTAATGTTCAATATATCATTGTCGAGCAATTCAGAATGGCGAATTTTGCCTGGCACAGATCATGACTTTTATACACACGAAAGGACGCCAGTTCTTATGTCATGTACTGTGTGTCAAAGGGAATCATATCCAGTGCTGGAAAGAACGTGCAGAACCTCATGATGCGTAACTTTTATTTGCCCACTTTATCTTCAAAATGTGCTTTCAGCAGACAACACCCTTCACGGTAGGCTCTCCCAGATAAGCCGGAGCCCATAATACTCTATGATGAATGTACCTAATTGTCTATAACAACTTAGTAGGGCCTTGTTTCACATCTTTGCAGAGTCATATTTTAATCTACATGCCACGGGCGGACACACACGTTCTAAGTCATGATATCCAAGCATCGCTGGCACGTGACGCAACTCAGATATGGAGCATTCTTAGAAATTCCAAAACTACTTTCCTACTAATTTAGAAGCGTCAAGGCCGATCGTTGCAATCTGATACTGATGGCATAAGTTTAGTCACTACTTCTGGAAATTTGGGCTAACAATATTTAAAGTAGCATCTGTGCTTGCAAAAATGGATAAAAAGATATGATAATAGCACTAATTCAGCTGTGCATATACATATATATAAGAATCGAGGTGTGTGTGCTGTTATTATTGTTGTTGTTGTTGTTGTTGACGACGGTATTGGTGGTGTTGTTGTTGTTGTTGACGACGGTATTGGTGGTGTTGTTGTTGTTAATCGTCGCTGCTGCCGATGTCCTAAAGGCAAGTTCAGTAATACTGACGTTAACGATGTGCCAACACTACTGTTCTGAAAGTACTATTATGTGGTGGTGGTGCCGCTCCACCACTAGGTAATTGCTTTCCATGAAACACCACTGTTTTTATATTTTATAATTAGATTCGCAGCAATTTATGCAGTAGTTTGAAGCATAGCAGACCTGCCGTGGTAGATCTAACATTGACAATGCAATACTCATGAATAAAACGACAAGTTGAATGAATCAGTACGAAGATGAACAGATCTAAATGCATAAAATTTAAGAAGTACTTACGCTGTACATAAATCTAGAACTAACCGAGAGGAACTCGAGTGGTCTGTGTAGAAGGAGGACTTGGTCTTTGGAATATAATGCGGCCGTTGCGGTCTCCTTCAATGTTCTTGTAACCGACTGGTGAAGGTGGTGGTGCCGCTCCACTACTAGGTACTTGTTTTCCATGAAACACCATCGTTTTTATATACCAGAGGATGAGGTGTGTGGGTGATGGGAGAGAGAGAGAGAGAAAGGGGGACGAGGGGGTGGGTATAGGTGGGGCCATCGTGAGGCTGAGGAGTGGTGAAAAATGTATGGAAACCGGTTTGCCTCAGAAATGTGACTTTCATTTTGGATTTTAAAGTGGAGAGAATGATTGAGATTCTCATATTATTATAGGTGAATAGATCTTTTAGAGTCTTCATTATTGCCCTCGCTAGGAGGTTTTTTTTTATATTTTTGTTCCTGTCATTTGTTTGTTTGTTAGTCTGTTTATTTGTTTGTTTTGTTGGCGTATTTATTTGTTTGTATGTTTACATGTTTGTTTGTCTCTTTCTTTGTGTTTTTAAAATTACTTATTTGTTTGCTTGTTTGTTTTTGGACACCGTGAAAATCTCCTAAATTGAATGACACTTGGTAGGAATGCTCAGAAAAAACGATATGTTGGTGCTCATCAAATTAAATCGGTGTTTCTCACAATAATTATTTACATCCGTTTGTCATCATGATAACTCGAAAGCGTTAATATTTGCGGGGCTTGGGGTGGGGGGNGGGAGGGGGGGGGGGTGTCATGAGAAAGATGGCACCAGTGATATACATTTTGGTGCATAGTAGATCAAAGTAAAGTGACTAACTAATGGTCTGTAGTGTTCTGTGAATATGATAATTCCAAAAGTTACCTATTAATATGAATAGAAATGCTGGAAATAAAAGAAGCGAAAACATGTATGAATAACAGAATACCAGAATAATATGCCATTCCACCCGGTTACAATTGGCGATTGTCGGCAGGATGTTTCATTTGGGCCTCTGGGGTAACAGTAGTGAGAAGGATTCTGTAACTCTCTGGAAGAGACATAGGACGAAGCGGGAGGTGGTATTTTAAGAACTGAGATAGCCATGTAAGAATGTATAAGTTCGTGCCCTTCCCACTACAATGACGTAGCTCAAAAATGTTTATGGGCCATTCCACGGAGATTGTTCTGTCAGTCACTTTAACAGCCAGCCCCACTGAAATGATGCCTGTGCATTTTCCATGCTATTGAGACAAGGACTGGAGGAAATGAAAGCTCTTCTTAAAGAAGAAAAAAAAATGTTTTCTGGTAGCCGGCTGAACAATTCCACTGAAATCACCCATATTCATATAAGAATACAATGTCGAAAATGCATAGTATAATAGATCTACATGTTATGAGGTAAATATTTATGTCATTCGAACTATGTAAATTTCCTCTTCCTCCTCCTCCTCCTCCTCCTCCTCCTCCCTCTTTCCTTTTCCCAATCTCTCTTTCCATATTTCCCACATCTCTANACTGGCTGGCATTTTCTTATTTCTTGCTAGTAAGTTTTGCCTTGGTGGAGGTCTGCACTTACTGTGTGCTCCTCTCGTTTGTTGTTTTTTTTTTTTGTCTTTGAGCTCGGCATGTTACGGATATCTTTAAAGACCCTCATTTTGCCCCTTTACAGCTGGTGATCTGTTGACTACAAATGTTACAAAGTTATGTCATCTTCTCGTCCATGCTGGTGTGATCGGAAAAAAACAACCCACTGCATGAAAGCACGCCAAAAAAAAAAACCAAAACCACTATATTGCAAATAACAGTGGGAGTATTCTTATTTAGGGGGAAAAGCACTCCCTTGTCCAGGAAAAAGAATATGAGCCCATGGGTTTTGTACTCCCCCGGGAAAATGCCTTCCTTAGATATTGCAGCAATTCAAAAATGTGACTTTTACTGTCTAATCCAAACAAACAGTCCCCTCCCTCCTCAAAAAAAAACAAAAACCAAACTAGAAACCTATAACACTAAATCGCTGCAAAAATTTAAGCTGAATTTCGTTACCGAGCATTGCAATATTGCGTGTAGAGGACACTGACCCCAGGCAGTTCTATGATTTGCCTTACTGAAGAAAACTATCCAGTCCTAATTTAATGGCAGCCAGTGTCTTTCCAATTCGAATAGAAATTGGTTTGTGAATAAAGGATTATTGAACTTTGCTTTTAAACCTAGTGTCTCCTCTGTGTTAGCGTGCTGTGCATTAGGAGTCTCCCCCCCCCCCCCNCCCTCACACACATACGTATCATCGGTGGTAAGGGTGGCTGAAATGTTGAGGTGTTACCTTGCTCGTCTACGCGCATAGCTATGTGTCCCGACATAGATCTAGACTAATCTAGGCCAAGAAGGTCTATGCGCTTCGCAGTGACAAACTGAGAAGGCCTAGAGATTTTGCATCTATGTTAGCTTGACAAAGGTGCAGCTAACATCCACACGAGAAGATTTTTGTATCTTTCTGGTCTGTGGGAGCATTCACTAGACTGACCAAACTTGCGTTCTTTGATCTTGATTTGGTAGACTAAAACAGAATCAATATCTAAATTAACTTAGGATCTAGCCAGACTCTTCTGTGATAACACAACTTACGGCACGGCCTGTTTTTGACGCAAGTTTAGGTCTTTTATGAAGGAAACGATTATGGGTGTCGAGTCAGACAGACAGCCTAGACTAGAGATTTGTGTAAGATCCAGAACGTAGATTTAGGCTCACTTCAGGTTACATAATGTAAACATTAAGTTTGTGTAAAACTGGTTTTACATTCATGAAGGAGAATAGCATAGATTATCTAGATCTAGATCTAGGCTATGTATGTATGTTTTGCGAGTGATATGAAATTAGACTCTGAAACAGGCCTAGATGACAGGCCAAGATCTAGAGACAGCCAGGATTAGAACAGCAATACACTAGAAATAGATACAAGAAAGGAATAGTAAGCACATGAGGCAAAGGGGCCCTTTATTATACTGTGGTGATACACTAATCTAACAAAAATAGTGGGTTGTTACATTCTAGCAGATAACTTTGAATCATGATAAATAATACCTGCTGCATGTAGCTTAGATCATCTAGCCTCACCTCAGGTTATATAATGTAAACAATGAGTTTGTGTAAAACTGGTTTTAGATTCATGAAGGAGAATAGCACTGACGAAAATATCCAGTCCTAATTTAATGGCAGCCAGTGTCTTTCCAATTCGAATAGGAATAGTTTGTGGATGAAGGATTATTGAACTTTGCTTTTAGACCTAGTGTCTCCTCTGTGTTAGCGTGCTGTGCATTAGGAGTCCACCCCCAACCGATTCGCCAATCGTCCAGACCCAGCTCTGTTTTCCACATATTAACAGAATAATCTACCTCATGAATGATGCACGATATTTATTCTAGGTTATCTTTCACATTCAAGAAGTTATTGCTAGATCTATTGCCAATAAATATCAGCTGTTCGCTTTGATGATGTTAAAAGAAAATTGCATCTTAGGGTCAAATATTACTCCACATTTACTGAAATGTCTGTCATAGTTGAGATCAAGGTAAAATTGTCATCTACTTTGATTAGAATTTAAAAAAGGCCTTTATACGAAAGAACTACGATTATTGTGTTCATTTTATATGTTTAAAATATCTGGGGTATTTTTGTCGGGAAGTGTTTTTTGTCCGTTTACACCGTTGGTGCTGCTGATTTAGGTCATAGTATAAAAGTCGAATTACTGATACTAAGTAAATTATACTGAGGCAAGGATCTGATCCTTAGGAGTGTGACATTGGACTACCATCACAGCCACGGAAAGGGAGACTAGCGGCAGGGACCCAGCTCTGGTAATTTGCTTTTATATAATAATATCCAAATGAAACATCATACTCTTATGAGTCCTTACAATGGTTAAAAAGCACGATTCAGGGGCGTGATAAGTTCAGAATTGTAAGTGCGGGAGAAATTGTCCTTGCAAAACAAACCATCCCTACTTATAGAAACAATTCGTTCTTGATTAACAAATATGTATCATTTACAACAGATTTGAATTAAACTACGTGAGGTCCATTCTGATCAATGTTGTGCCATTCTGAGTCGGAGGAAAATGGACGACGATGATCGTAATGCATGTGTCCCTGTTTGAAAAAAATATGAAACTATTTACAAAATAAGTATCTAGCATGTAATGAGAGATCTGGAGGGAGCGGACTAAGAAAAGGTGCTTCACTTTTATACCATGCGTGACGAGTTGCCAAATACCGACAACGACAACACTAAGTTCTCCCCTTTCTCCCCCTCTCGTTTTGTTTTGAAATGAGTTATACCCATTTCTTTATACTGTAGTTGAGCTTAATCAGTGTGCACGATTTCGCCGTATTTCAACCCTTTCCGTAACCCCTTCTCTTTGCTAAACAATGACAAATGCTCACTCATTTACGGCGAAATCAAGTTCGTCCGAGCTTAATAAACAAGTTTATGAGCGTGGCCTCTCCCTTGGAGTGCTTTGTTAGGGTTGAGGCTAGGATAAGGAAATAGAAAGGTAACAAGCACAAGAGAGAATTCCTAGCTAATGATAATGTCTCAAGGTGCTTTTTCTTCCTAACCTTCCTAACCCTTGACCCCACCCCTTACCTAAACCAAACAGGGCAGAAGAGTCCTTGGACGTTGTGTCATGGAGAACTGCTGGAATTACTGGAAAGAAAATTGTTGAGTAATGTTAAATGCTACAATGTAGGCCTAGTACTGCGGTTTTCGTATCAGTCAAGCTTCAGGCTCGTTCTCCCCCAAACAAGGCCATGGCCAGACAGAACTTTATAATTCTGAATCCAAGAACTTCCTACATGCATAACACTTTAACATAAGCTAGATAGATCTGGAATTGATTTCCAAATTATATTATGACGCATTTTACATCTTTGGCGCACTTTTCAGATTTCATTATATTTCCTCATGTTTTCTTTCGACGTGATGACTGGAACATTTTTCATCGCCAGTGTTGTGAAGAGAATAATATATTTAGACACTTTATGTGACTGCAAAGAGACACAGCCCAGGCTTTGGTAAATTATATCAGCCGTGATACCCGAGACAAATGTACAGTTCAACATTATTATAATGTTTTTGAAAAGAAAAAAGACAATAGAATTGCTGAATGTTCTTACAAAAAAAACAAAAACCTCCCATGTAAAAATGCACCAATACCAAATCATACAATAATGTTTCCTAAGCAGGTAATGTCTATTTGATATCATCACTTTCTTTTCTTTCTTCCGAGTTCATTTAAGAGCATCACCTCCGAGACACAATCACAGTCAAACTTAAAGCTTATCGATGAATCTGACTGTCTGCTCTATTTTTTAAAGTTGTATTTATTTTTCTTTATATTCTGTACGTTATAGATTCAAGTAAATAATCAAGTTCCTCATTTCTTTTTATTGCTTATTATAGACTGCTTTCGCGTACAATTGTAGCGCCCTGTAACCAAAGAACTTCATCAAACATGTATGTTTAGATCTTCTAGGGTAAAGGCTAAGAGGCTAGTCTGCATCAAAGTTTCATATCGCAATAACATCGATTAAGAAACTCGCAGACTTCTTTAAAAGCCTGAAATACAAATGAAGTTACCCTTTCTTTTTTTTGGAAGGAAAGGCTAACATCAATTCAGCAGAGTTTTATGATCTCGAATCTACCCTACCCAAATTCTTCTCTAGGCCTATACGTTGCAAAGCTCTGGTCCCCGGCTTCATATTTCTATGTTGTAATTACATCATGAATTCGAATACTTCTTCAATTTCTGAGCCCGACCCCAGCGGAGACTCAGCGGCATGTGTGTGTGTGTGTATTGGTAATTCTTTTAGACTGATAAATGTAAAGTCTGGATATGTGGATTCAACTTTTAGGCTGGGTGGTAAACGCTGTGATGGCCCTCCTACTTCCCGTTTCGACTCAGGTGTAAATCATAATGAGTATCTGGCGTTTGAGTTAGAGATAACCAGGGTGCTGCTAAGCGGCGACTATCAATGACTTTTTTATATAACTGGTCTATGATAATGTAGTGGTGTTAATATGTATTTTGTGCTTTGTTATATATATGTATTATGATGAATGAATTTTAAAACATTGTATGGCATTGTTAGTCATATTGCTTCAGGAGTAAATAAAGGTAGAATTTCTTTTTCTATTATTGTCTATTACTTTATGTTGTACCTACCGAGTTTGTGAGATTCCACTATTATTGCTTCCCTCCAAACAGAGTTTAACTTGAGTTTTTGGGTCACGGAAGGGAGAGCTGTTCACAGAGTCAACTCTGCACCTCACCATATGCTTCCTTCATGACTACGCCACTGCCCAGGTCATGTCATAGGATTTTTACTTTCCCCCAACAATATTCGGGGTTCACTCACTCAACTTGTATCTTCAGTGGTGAGTGAATTCAGTGCCATGGCATAAGAAAAAAAATCGCCGAGGTAGCGAATTTCAACCCTATTTACCACTCCTTAGCCTTCGTGTTTTACACAGGTGGTCTCAATTCCCCTNCCTCCACCCCCACTCCCCCAATCCAATCGTCAATCGTTCAAATATCTGATCCCTAACTTGCATTTTTCTTTATCCACTGAATGAAAAGTCACTGAATCTAAGAATGCAGAATAATTTTTTGTGGCAGTAAGTTATTCATTTTTCATCTATGTATCTGTCTCTTCCTCATTTTTGTGTCAGCTCTTGGCTTCAGTGACTCCAGCTAATCCGAGTCATCTGACTCTAAAGTCATCAGTCAAAAACTAGTCATTGGTCCCTTGATTATAATGGTAATATGAGGCGTACGCCATTTCTTCCTTGTCTGGATAGCAAAATAAAATGACAAGAGGAGTTCAGTGCTGAGACTGCTGCTAATCGCAGGACGTCCGAAAGTTTATCTGAGGGCATCACGGACACTGCTCTTAGAGAAATCCCTATAGCGGCCAGTGCTATTATCTAGTCAACAGAGAGCTTTTATATTCAAGTTCAGATCTCTTTACGGTCAGATCTCTGTGGAGCAGCGTGATTGAATGGTTGCAGAGTTGGACCCAGGATCTAAAGATCGTGGGTTCGATTTCCAACCACGTTCAGGTTGTAGAGCATATCATTCACATTTTCCTCAATCTATCCATCTGCGAAATGGGTACCTAGCTACAGGCAGTGAACGATGTTGTCAGAATGCGAGTGATCAGCGCTTATAAATGGCAGCGGCACTGTATATTCCCCAGTGATTTGAGACAGCCATAGAGTGATTTGGCCAACTGGGATAATAATAGTGTGAAGTTGCGTGAGCTGGTCTTAGCCTGGATACGAGACTTATTAACATTATTATCATCATTACTATTATTATTATTATGAACCGTTATGGCTGTGGCAGTCATGAGCAATAATATGCTGTCTCCTGGTGTTATGATCACACTGTACAATACGACCTAGAATCAGATGTGAATTTTATGTCTAGTTCGTAAAGTGCACCATAATCGCATCATCAGGAAATGCTCCATGTGAGCATGCTCTGCCACTACGGTCCGTAGGAGTTCCGAACTCGGAAACAAAAGCTCCCTACTGTCTCCCTCAGAGACGGATCAACATGAAGCGGGCCTGGAGGAACAGATACCGCTGGAAATCGACAAGGAGACCCATAGGTCCTGGGAGACATGGGGTCCCCTGGGTTCCTAAGGGGCGCGGGGGCTTGGGGCAATTTTGCCTCAGCTGCCCTATGTTGGTCTGTTTTCTAGTTACCCCCTCCCCTCTCCCTCCACACCCAACCCCCCTTCCCCCTTTGTTCCAGTGGATTCCCTTAAGGAAGCTGGCCTGTCTAGGCAAAGTGCTTATATCCAGGTTACTAGGTTTATTCAAGTTTATTTCCACTTTAAACCATCGGCCAGACATCTTACAATGTCATACAATGGATACAATAGTCAAAGCAATCAAGGAACGAAAAAGGAGAAATACAAAAATGAAAGGATCTAGACATCCGACTTTCGGTAGCTGACATTTCAAACGACACATTTTTATTTTTTATTCTAAAAGCTGTTCGATTTCTTGCATGTGTGTGTGTGAGTGTGAGAGTGTGTGTGTGTGTGTGTGTGTGTGTGTGTGTGTGTGTGTGTGTGTGTGTGTGTGTG
>JAWQUT010000110.1:1753444-1790930 GCA_033807755.1 Ellobium chinense
ACCCCCGCCCCCAATCCATTTCTGTTTTTCTCTATTATTCTCCTCGAACCTCAAAGCCCGAGAAAGTGTCTTTTGTATTGAGCTGTGGGACTTGTGGGTGAATATACTGGTAGTGCGTGTGATCTCCCAACGGCAGCTGGAACAATATTTACGCTTGAATTTAACAGTATTATGTTTTTTAGAAAGACAGAATAGAGTATAATATGCTAATCGCCATCAGAAAAAAATCGAGACAACCAAATAGGCCAATGGTGGTGATGTTGATGCTGATATGGATAATGAAGTTGATCATAATGTGACGAAATGTGCGAGAGGACATGCGATGTTGATGGTGTGTCCTTTACTTGTGAGTAATCATCAGGAAATAGTAGATAAACGTTCTAATAACTTTCATCAATATTATATTGCAAGAGAGTTTGTACCTAGATTACTCCGGTGCAGTATTTGGCGGAGTAAACGGTTATATTATTATGATCGTGTAATGAAGAATTTGTAAAGTCTGATAAAAATTGACGAATACACACCAGTCAGAGGTCCCTGCCCATCAACTAGCTTTACCAAGTAAAGATACAGATTCATGTTTTCACCGAGGTTCATAACCAATTGGTGGTGGTTGGGGGAAGGGGAGAGGGTTGCAGAAACTGCATACAACACACTCCTGTGTAACACTGTCAATAGGGGATGTCCTAGGCTTGAAAGTCACATAGAGACAAAATGAAACCATCACGCAATCGGCACATTTCAGTGAGTACATTAGTGAAGTCACGGGACTTACGTCTGTGTATGAAGATGTAGGCCAACATCAGCTGGAACTGAATTAGGATTTCGATTTCTTATAAAATGCCCCTCGATTTCGAATTGGAACTAATTCAAAGTTTTCCTTAAATTACGCAACCCTTATTAGCGATACAAAATGTCCATCGACACCTACAAAAGGGCATGTTGCCATAACTTTATACTGTATATACAATGTTTATAAAAAGTTAAATTACTTGCTTAAGCCGTATTCCAAAACCGCTCTAATAATGACGATAACTATATTGGATGGCTAAGCAATAACAACAACAACAACAACAACAACAACAACAACAACAACAACAACACGTTGCGGTGGTCGTTTTGGATATGCGGTTTTGATAAATTTAAAATACTTTCCTTTTGAAATAATTAAGATGTCCACAGGTGTGCCGGTTCCAGGTTCTTTAGATGCGCCGTGTTTCAAAAAAAATAAATGAGTTTTAACAATTCGGTTTCCATAGACAGTAGACTTACAGTCTTTAGGAATAAAACCCTACAGTTGTTCTACTGCAATTCATAATTAACATGTTGTCATGATATGTTGTCATGTATATGAAATGACTGAATCTGATTAGTGTATCGTTCCACAGCACCTCTCAACACTGTAGTTACCCCAACTCCTATTAATTCCAAAAACTTTAAGTTACAAAATCAACAACTCTATTCCCAGTTTGAAATTTAAAAGTAAAAAACAAATAACAAAAAAGTGGCATGGGGACTCCAGCGCTTACCGTACTAGGATCATTTCAGGATATTTATATATCGGATCACCTAGCACGTAAGGTTGCGAGAGCACGTTACCCATGACATAGTTAAGTCAGGCCAATCTTTCAATTGGTGCCTCCTGACTCGTGGCGACAGCTTCTAACCCGTATACTGACCCGGACTGTCAACCCTAAACTCCACCCCAGCTCTCAAGTCCTCTATGGTGGCGTATTATGGGAGGAACCTGGTCAGACCCAAAGCTTTACAGGTTAGTTCGGCATAAACCAATCGTACCAGGACCTTCGTCACACCGGACGTTAACGCCACACCGGAACAAGGAGCCAGTTCCCAACCGAGCTTCCGCTGGAAGGGTGTTATGTACTATTACTATTGAAGCGTCGGGATTTGTTTATATGGCATGCATTGTTAGTTGTGTAGATGTTATGGTTTTGGGGGGTTTAAGAAAATTACCCATTATATATTCAAAAGGTGTTCAAACTGCTACTAAACATGCGCTAAAAGATTGGGGAGACTAGTTTCCAGGATCGTTTGTAACTAGTTCAATGGTGAGACATCAACTTTTCCTTCTAATTGCATAAAACTGCAAACTTATATCTTCACTTTCCGCCATGGCTTCATTTCAGTCTTCCCATCATGCCTCCTTGTAAGTGGGACATGTTAAAATAAAATCAATGGAACACCGGTGAATATCAGTCACGAATCAATGTAAACAAAGACTCATGGACAAGCCAATAGAAATACCAGAACTACACACCATGTCAACACAAGTCACACACTGAAGATTTTAAAAAAAGCCACCTCCCCCACAGTCTAATGAAATGTTTCTCTCCCAATGCAAAATCTCTCTCCCTCTCTTTCTTTCTCTCCTCTCTCTCTCTCTCTCTCTCTCTCTCTCTCTCTCTCTCTCTCTCTTTCTCCCGCTCTCTCTCTTTCAACCGCTCTTACAGTCTCTCTACCTTTCCGATGAACTATGTTGGTTTTAGTTTTTCCATTCAGCTTCACGATAGTTTTCTTTTCTTTGTTTTTCTTCAACTATCCATTCCAAATCCCAAAGGAATTATCTACTGTATTTGTTGCATAGTTTTGCGTGCTATATCGAGCTTGATTTTACAAGTGATATCTCTGTAAATAAACCAAAAATATATCAATAGAGCATGAATGAAAGTATCCTTATGTTTCCAACATATAAATAGAATCATGTCAAGACAAAATTGAAAGCACCAACTAAATCTTAGCCAGTCAAGGAAGTTTTGTATTATCCATTTGCAGTATAAAGTGAGGATAAACAGTCGTCTCATCATCGATATTTAAAAAGTATTTTATAGTAAATACCTTACCCTTTTGGACAGGAATTTTCTTCTCATTCAGGTTAATTTCAATTAAGCGCTGTCGTGTTAAGTGAACTCTACTGTGTTTATTCTTTACAAAAATATAAATTTATATTGCTTTCTTCAAAAACAACATCTATGAAGTTTACAGTCAGGATCACCATATTTAGCGGGAGACCTATGTCGGTCTACGCATAAACATACTTCGGTATTGACAGCATTGATTGATACAAAATATGTAATGTGTAGAAGTAAAGATTTCCGCATGCAACGCAACCTGAAGCAATAACATAGCTATTTTTAAGGGAGCATCAATCGAGGTGAGCATAAAAAATAGATTGGATCGATGTAGGTACATATCGTGTCAAGGTCGCGTCCTTGTACAGTATGCGTTGCATGCGGAATTGTTCCCTGTGTGGAATATCCCGAAAGAACTTTAAAATGCTTAAAACGCAAATCCATATTCCATAAAATTTAGATATTTATTGAAAAGGCGGAGGGGCTGATAATCCAATCTACTACTACAAAAAGTTATATGAAAATTACTTTAGGCTTACTCGATAAAAGCTAAGATCAAATTGAAAAACAGAAAGAACAGAAATAGGATACGTGTACCTATTGCTCTAATGCCCTTGGTGTGTTTTTCTCGTTTGCACAAAACCAGCCTTTCCTAATATCCCATACACTCCTACTCACCTCCCATCTCAAAGCATCATAAAGGCGGTAATCAATCCAGTAAAAGAATCACAAATTTTTCTCTGAAATAACGTTCAATTAGCATTTCACAGAGGTCCAAAATACCCATAGAATTATTCATTAAACTCCACTGGAAATTAAACAAAATCCATCTCAAAAGTTACACTTGGTCTCCACATCTGATTAGCACATTGTGTAAAGGGTGTGTATTGCAACAAAAACGTGTTCGTGAGTATCATTCGCCACACAATGTTATACGTCTGCATAAAATTTTTCTAAAAGTCTAGTAGTGAAAATATTACACACAAAGTAAAAAGATCATGTGAAATGTAAAAGGAATGGAATAGATTGAAAGTGTGTGGTTGGGGGGGGGGGGCCNGGGGGGCCCACCCTGAACTTGTTCTCTTGAAACATTGTATGAATATCCCCGTCAACAACCATTCACCTCTTCTGTCCCCTCACCCCCCCCCCCCCCCCCCNAGGAACAAAAAAAAAAAAAAAAAAACTACAACAAAACTTTGCAATTACCTTTTGCCACGACAGTGTCTCTGAAGTGAGCAGCAGATCTTCTAAAATTTGTACTGTCTTGATTCTTAAAGTTTGCAGGGGCGTCACTTCTTCGTTGTCCTCGATTAAGGAGTAGATAAGGAGAGGGAAAGGAGAGGAATAGCATATAAGAAGGGCAAGAGAGACGAGGGTCTACTGTGTTTCATTGCACATTGTGTCAAACTTCGTCTTCTGACGAGAGAAAACGCAACTATTCATTTTCTTTCTGTCTGTCTTTCTTGTTTGTTTTTAGTAAGTGTAGAGCGGTGCTTTGTGTCAGGAACTGCAAAGCTAAAATAACAATAACAATATTTTATTAGCTTTAACTATATTCAGAGCATACTTATGAGCAAACATTACAAAGCAACACAAGATCTTCACATTACATGCTAAATCTAAATCTAACTCTAAAGCAAATTCGTATCCATAGCTGGCTTCGACCAACAAATAGATATACAGTGTAGACAGGAAGTCAACATCGTGGGAAGGGAGGAGATGGGGAGGAGATGCTAGCACAGTACAATTCATCAATGACGATGTTGAACATAATGTGATGATTGTGCGAGAGGGAATGGGATATTGACGGTGTGCTTTTTGTTGGTGAATGGTCATCACAAAAAGTAATAGATATACCTTCCAATAACTTTCACTGTATTATACTGCATGGAAGTTTAATCATAGACTACTCCTGTGTTGTACATAGTGGAAGAAACTGCTATATGATTATGTAATGAGGATTTTTTATAATTTTGATAAAAATTCTAATGAATTCTAATGGGACAATAATCTTGCAGTGAGTTGCATGAAGGAGATGGGCGTGAAGAAAGGAAGTGCCAGGAGCTGTAGGCTTGCTGGAAAGGAACAGAACACAGAACCGTCCTCAGCCAGATGCCAACCGGTACATTTAGCTTGTTTTCCTTGAGGAGGCTTTTGGCGTGGGGATCGGAGCACCTATTGACATGTCATGATGATGTTTCCGGCTACAAGTAACAAATAATGAAAATTGACAAACACAAATTGTCAGAGTCCCTGCTTACCAACTACCTTTTACCAAGAAAAGATACAGATTCATCTTCTCGTGGTTAAATGGAGCGAGGGGGAGGTTCATAACCATAGCGGGGCAAGATAATTATTAAATACATCAAACGCCTGTGTAACACAGTAACACTGTCAGTAAGGAATGCCTTAGGATTGAAATTCAAATAGAGACTAAATGAAACAATCACGCAATCGGCACATTTCAGTAAGTACATTATTGTAGTCAATGCATGAGGATGTTGACCAACATAAGCTGGAATTGACTGGAATTCGATTTCTTATAAAAATCCCCTCGAATTCGAATTGGAACTAATTCATATTTTCTTCGAAATGCGCAATTCTGATTAGCGATACAAAATGTCCATTTCTGATGCTTAGAAAACACACTGTTGCTGTATATACACTGTATAGTCTATAAGAAGCTATATTACTGACTTGCGTCGAATTCCAAAGTCGCTTTGTGATGACTATAATTTTATCGGATGGCCAAATAACAACAACAACAACAACAACAACAACAACAACAACAACAACAACAAAACTTAATATTAAAATTCAATAACTTCCAAAAATTTTAATCTTAATGCTACTGAAATTTTACACACCTTAGCAGACGGACATTGTTTGCTGATGTTTAAATCTTGAATCATCTAAGGACAGTGGTTGTGCCAGAAATGAAAAGTTCGAAAGATCTTGCAATATCATGTCCAGTAGACTGATCCCTATTCTAAAATGTCGACCTGTGACTCGAGAAATGATTACGGCTTCCCAAAGAAATTGTCGATCTGCAGTAAAAATTTAATGTCCTAATTCAAAGAATTAGATGCTCGTAAGCGTTATGAGTGCTGCAGATTATTTATTTTGAACCGCTTTCGTAATTCTATTCGGTATCAAAACTAAATCTCTGGAATTTTGATACCATTTTGAGTCTTCCGATGTCAGTGGCAACAGTTTGTTTGACTTAAATGAAATGTTTACCTCCCATTTCTTTGAAATTATTCTCTTGCATGCCTTGCTTTGCGCCTCAACTGACACGACTACCATAATCTAATATCAAAAGCATCAAAAGTAATTTTATTCCCCATCTGATTCTCAGTAACAGCCTATGATATGCATCATCGCAGCACCTACGTCTATGACCTCGTTTCAAATTATAACGAGAGTAAGTTAGATTCTCTTCTGATTCTACTCACCAAATTAACCACCGGTTTCCCTAGTGCAAAGTCTAACGGTATCAAAAAGCATCCAAAGTATAGAGATGTATCGAATGGTTTGATATCATCAAAAAGCCCACTAAGTACATGTACTATACTACTAAGTATCAGAATAGAAATAGAATCGATATTTTCGGTACTCAAAGCTTGAAAGCTGATTGTAGCAATATTTTAAAAAATCCAGGTATCAGCCCACCATTAGTTATGTAGCTTGTGTATCCAGTATAGACTTTGCGAACATAGAGATTAGCGCTATCAAAAGCGACTGTCAGGAATAGAACCACGATTTATCTTTTCTATGCCACACTACAATGCACAGAAATTAGCGCAGTCACGTTTCTGAAAGAAAGCCCTTCTTTTCTTCAGAGAAAGTTATTAGCGCTTGGCGATTAGAATAATGTAAGTGTATCACTGAATATTATTGCAGTATTGATCGATATTGTTACTTTTCATTGTTGAGATTCATTAAATTGCGTTGTTCGTTTCAGTTAGCTAAAGTTGGCGAAGTGCTGTTAAAATAATAGCTGTTACCAGAACTATCAGCATTTTATTACATCTTTTATCAACTATTATCGAGTGTACTATGGAACCATGACTGTGTATAGGGTGATACAGAGTGAAAAGTGAACCTCAATGTTCGTCATTTCCCAGATAATTGTATGGAATTTTCACGAGGTAAAGCTAAGCCACTAACATCAAGACCCTGAAAAGTTCATTGAATTCCACTCATCCTGCATAAACAATCGACTTTGACATGTGTTTCAAAAACTTACATGTCGGATTTGCTCTCTGGTTTTATGGGTGAAAAACTTGACCGTGATTGTCGTATTGAAGCATTCCTCTTATGGTGATATTTTGTCCCAACCCATTTCACTTTGTCCATTTTTCATGAATGATATGTTGCCCTGGATTCTGACCCTAACGCAGGAATGGGCTGTGAGAACTTAAAAAAATGTCCATAACCTTGTTGACATGGATCGTTCAGGAAAGACTTTTCAGTAAATTTTTTTCACAAAATTGTTTTTAAAAATCATTTGCTACTGTTAATGAAAGGTTCCATGAAATGGAGATTATCTCACCCTTTTTCTCACAGGCCTATATACACAGTTGCATTGTTGATTAAAAAAAACAAAAAAAAATGTCTATGCCAACTCACAGCATATTTCTTTCTGTTAAGAATTTGCATTGAACATAAACGTCGTAAACAAAAGTTCTCTGTTAATTTGCTATGGGCCATTTTTTTCTGTTAAAGAGTTATATTAAATCCCCGAACAATGTCACTATAAGCGACCGGTAATCATTGTTCCATACTGCGCAGCATGTACACCCATAGCGTTAAAAGTCCGAAATGTGGTCCCTAATTTCAGAGAACTGCTGCTCTCTTTGTAACTGCATTACAGGGTTGAAATTTATCATTCTTATGCTTAATCTCATGGCGTTTGCTGTTCCAAACTTTGACAAAAAGGCCTACTAATTATTATGGAAGTTACTGAAGAAAATCGAGGATTCATTTTTTTGGTGTCAGCCTATACTAACCAGAGACGTGCTCTGAAGAGTACTCGGTAATGGCGTCACCACGCTTTCTTGACCATGGCATTTGAATACATTCCAGTCTATGAAGAGCCTGTCTAGGGTCTATGAAGAACTAGTATTGTCACCATTGTGACTAAAATAATTACAACACTTCACCTCAACAAAATAGTCGTCCGCATGAATACCCATCATTCACTCGCAAGAGAATTAGGAAGAAACCAGACCAATGACGTCAGTCAGAGGCGCAAGTGAAAAGGTCTAGGAAACATACGTGGGGAAATTCAGGATGAAAAGTCACTATGCTTCAAGTTGATGGTCTTTTGTCTCGTAGATTTGGGGTGGCTAGTATGTGATTCCAATGCGGTAGCGGTTATATTATACTCTTGCTCCCTCCTTTTTTTTCCTTTTGTCAGTCTCTCTCTCTCTCTCTCTCTCTTTCTATCTTTCTCTCCAAAGGATAAGTCCAGAAAAGTAGAAAACGACAGAAACTTTTTAAAAGACGAAATCAAAACACAAACTTGTTTTTTTCGACTCCCTTTAATTCGCCTCTTGGGCCAAACGTAAAAACAAATATATAAATATCATTTCATAAAATCTTGTAACCCCACCCTCAGTCCCTCCCCTATCATCACCACAACGAAAACCATACAAAACCTGAATGTCTTGCTCTTTTCCTAAAATACAACGCTACATGTAATTGCCATCAATTTGGTTTACCTAGTTTGCTCTAGTGGATTTCTATAAATAGTGTGCTGGAATACATTTTTTTTTCTCTCGGAACATGACAATGTATTCTGGGATGCCACTCTCTTTACGAAAATTCTCTGTACCTTCTGTGGCTTACCGTTAATGATGTCACTGTTGATGAATACGTCGCAACGTAAAAATAAGCGATTTTTTTTTTTTAAAATCAAAATGTATCGGTTTCAATGCTTTGACATGGGTTAGGGACACTCTGAATTTAATAATACAACTATGGCCAAAATCGAATGTTAGGAGTTTCCATTAAGACACTGATGCTAAGCTTTTCCAGTTCATTGTACTGTACACTAGCCATAGCACGCCTTGTAAATGCACAAATACAAGTGAACATAGTTGATAGCACAGGTAGAGAATGCCCTTGGTTCACTTATGTCAACCAACTAAGAATCAGTGAAGAATATATTTTAAATGAAAATTTTCCTATCCAAGTAGATTCATGTCATTATATCAACAGTTAACTGGCCTTCTTGTGAAAGACAACATTCTTTGATTTCAGAGAATTCTCTGAAAGAGTGGCACCCTTGTGTATTCCTTATTATGGCAAATGTCGTTTCGTGTCACACTACACCCATCGTCGGCGCCTTGATAGATTGTCGTTTATTTAAAACTGGAAATTTCACAGACGAGGGTCAGATAAAGGAAATAATAACTACATCTCCTCTTCTCCTATCTTTACAAAACCTGTATTTCGCAATATGTAGTTAGCGAGGATGTAAAGGCTGCGAATGCACCTTTGAACCTTGTCAACGCTTAGTGCATATATTATAACCTCGTCATACACAAGCGCAGCTCTCTCGATTGGTCGACCTGAATGTCAAAGGAGCAAACCGTCCAGCAATCTGCGTTAATACCTCGCTAATATTAACTTGCGAAGTCCAAGGGCGTCAGCGACGGCAACGCAAACTAAATTAGCGATTTTCCTTCTAATATCATGGATTAAGGGACACCCTTAAGTTCAATTATACAGCCTTGGCCAAAAAAAAATCGAGTTTACGAGTTTCCATTAAGGCACCGATGTTATGTACTTCTCCAATTCATTCTGAACGAGATACCTTTGACTCCAGAACTGGAATTCATAAACTAGATGAGAAAGCTTTAACTAACCAAGTCAGCGCCCTTAATATCTTTGCTTAGCCATCGTCTAAAATCTGTCCTATCCCACATAGTGCTCTAAATAATGTACATACAAATCAAAAAAAGGCCAGCAACTATTGGTATTAAAAAGAGCTAAGTCTAAAAAGTTAAAAAAAAAAAAGAAAACTAAAAAGGCTCCCACCTCATAAGAGCTGTCGTCTTTCTTTATTGACGAGCGTTTTCACTAACACTCAGAGTGTGTACTTTTGGTGACAAATTAGGTACAGTATTATAATAGCATTAGTGTGTTCAGACATGCGGTGTGTGATCGCATGCATAGTCCTTGCTTTCAAGAGAAACTCTCAAAACATTAGCTGTGTTCACTATATTTTACGAAGTGCGTTAGTTTACGTAACCTATAGATTATATAATATATGGCCACTGGAGTTAAATTACTCAGTTTTTAAATGTGTGAAAAAACGACTACCCTTACATTATTTATTTCGCTTTACATCGATAACCGTTTGAACTGTACTGGAGACTAAAACTACGTCAAGTTATCACTGCATGTTCACCAACTCTCCGATAACCTTAATGTGTTAGGTATTTAAGACGTTGGAGTTCGGTTTTCCCTTCCCCCGTCCTGTCCATGCCCATTTACTTGCTCGCTCTGTTCCAACAGTCCTATTTCTAAGTTTGATGATGATAAAATGTTCAAAAGTGTAGAGAAACCATGTTCTTGAACAGCTTCTTTCTGAATGTGATTAGGAATAAAATTCGCATGTAGAGGAAATAATTAATTTTTAATTAGACTAGTAAAGCATATGCCACGTGTCAATGCAAAATTCGCACGATACAGCAAATGCATTATTTTGTCGAGGAACAGTGTGATGTCAATGACCACTAGGAAGTTTCGTAAGAAAATAAAAACAGTCAAAGTGCACATTACTCAGTTATAGGGAAAAGCTCGTCAATCTAACATGCACAAGTTGCACAAAGTAATCTCCTCAACCTGCCAAGGATTGCAGGGCTGTAATGCCCAATTTTCACTTTCCCCGTTTCTCCTCTCCCTCAACCAAAAAAAAAAAAAAGCAAATCGCCTCGTTAAAAAAAAACAAAAAACCCAAGTCATTTACATGTACATGTATCGATAAACACTGACATCCTTCATGTAAGGGGAGGCTGGTCGCTTTTTCACTTCCCCTTTCCCTCCATCCCCAGCGTTCCAAAAACTGAGGATATGATACATGTCATGACAGCCACACTACCATGAACATGAGGCATTTGTGCTGCTGAATCCTTCATTCGATCTACATAGTCTGACAAATACGTCTTTGGTGCTAATGGCTTTGCTGCTGCCACTCTTTAAATTTTCAAACATACGCCCCTGAGACATCATTATTTAGCAATTACCCCCACGCAAAACACGTCACAAATATAGTAGGTCTTCCAATCGTCTGGTTGATGTACAACCGTATAATGCCGTACTCTACAAACATTAAAATCGGAGAAAAAGGGTATCGCATCTTCTCTTTTCATAATCAGGAAGAGACCAAATTCTTCACAAACTAGTATATGTCCTCAAGTTTTTTTTCACCTTTTACATGAATCCGATTAAATTGTGAGAGTGACACATTCAGAAATGCATTAATGTGTTAAATCACTCAAATCAAAACTGACTTTGAAGTCTGGATTCCTTAAAGAGTCATGCGTCATTTAAGAGTACGTAAAAATATATCCTTGAAAAGCAATTACAGTACATTATTTCCCATTATTTCAAAAACACTCTGAGTCACGAGTCCATATACTGAGTTTTGAAAGGGGAAAAACATGCTTTAAAGTTCTGAACAAAAAAATACCACAATCTGCATTTCGCCAACAGTATGGTAGAATACGACTATTGGCATCAGCACCAACTACATCTCTACACAAACAGTAAAGACGATGATGAATCGATATAAAAGGGGGAAGGGGGCCGGGGGGAAAAAAGCCACATCAACCAGTGCACAGAACAACGTCTTGCCATTTCATATCTAATCTAGGGCTGTTTTTTAACTTCAAAATGTGTGACAGTGTGTTGCACCTTTTCTAATCCAGTAGCAAAAAAACCCCCACCAAAATCCATTGGCAAACCTAGCGAGTAACACTACACTATTAACTCTATACCATGGTCTTCTAGGTTATACTCATTATGATAACAACCAAACGCAGTACCACATGATACTAACTTATACACCAAAATGAGATGCCTCTCAATGTTTGAGTAACAGTTTTGTCTCTCTTTGATGCATGTATCCCAATCTAACTCACAGAAATGGCTGAAGCAAGAACCACAGCAAACTTTTAATAGCACATACTGTACATGTACACTGTAAAAAGCTTATAACAAAGTTCATTAAAGGCCCCAAAACAGTTTGTATTAATCATGTTTTTGGTAATATCCATAGGTCTAATCAAAGCCAGCTGTACCTTCAAAACAGCACTAATTTCACATAAAGTGTTCTTGTTATAGAAGCTTGTTTGAGTGTATTGATAAGTATAAAAAAGAAAAATGCACATTACAAATACTGGCAACATAAGCAAACCTGTGGAAAACCAGTCTACATGCTGTAAAAGGTGGTTTTATTAAGACAATACTGGCCTTTTGCATATTCTTATGTTGACACTAAAACTTATCTAACAGTATTAAAGTTCAAATTGCCAGCACTCAAATTACTGACTCAAAAAAGAGGTGAAACTTTATTAGAAAAAAAGGTCATAGAAAAGCATGAATGCAAAATTTCATCTAACTTTCTGTCAACTATAGCCTTGGTTTGCAGATTTACACGAAAAAAAGAGCAGTCTCATTAACTCCATAATTTTCATTATTTTTTTTTCTATAGTTCACAGATCAATAATATCCCAAGGCTTACAACAAGTTTTTAAATACTGATGACACAGTTCATTGAAAGAAATTTTTCAGCAATAAATTACATTAAGAGGAAAAGACATATTTGCTATGCATTTCTTCTATTGCCTAATTTCAATTAGAGTATTAATTCATAAAGACTGCAAAAAATTGCAGACTTTATTTTTTTCTTTTAAGATTTTGCAGTCAAGGACAACTCTTTTGTAGGTAAATGTTATTTGAGAACAGAAAATCCTTGTTATATAAGACAAAAAAAATAAAAAACTTAAGTATAAATATACAAAGCATAGTATCACCAAATACACACATTGGTGACTGGCGATAATCTGAATATATTCACTTCTTATCTAAACTTGTAAAAATGGACTGTCTTTTCACAGCTTGGAACCTAAGCCTTTCCAAAAATAAACAAAAATATGTTATGCTACTGATTAGTAGAATCTAGATCAGTCTGTATTTATGTGTCTACTTCAGTAACAGTTTAGCTAATGAGATGCTAATTCAAGGCAAGTCAATGGAATTTCCTAGCAGCACCAGGCTGGGCTGTCCTAGTGAAGTGACATGTACTTTCACAAGTCCGGCCTACATGTATTTCTTTCTGCATTAGGTACCATACTGGTGTCTACTATCTCTACAAGACAGACCTCAATAACACCATGATGCAGCAAATGCTGCTAACCTGAAAAGGTGACCTGAAATGAATGCCTCATTGCTATATGACAAGATATCATGGCAACAATACAGGTATATTAACTGTCCACACTGAAATTCTAAACAATTACCAAGACGGAGTGGCAGTTACCTTTATAACCATGGAACTGTTCACTTATAAAAAAGTAAATACTATGATTATTACTAACAACAATTTAATACTAATGATCCTGAAGTGTCCCAGCAATCAAGATATTCTAAAACAAATCAGCAAATGTTGGAAGATTTGCATGACTATGATTAAAAGATAGTATTCATGGTATCATATTCCTGTTCAACATTACAGATAGGAAAAAAAAAACAAAGCAAAAAGCAAGAAGTATCATAAAATGGCACTCTGATCTAAGTCCTCACCAAAATTATAATTCAATGTTTTTTATGGATTCATAAATGAATCATAAATGTGAACTTAATCACATGGAGTGAAATAAAAACTCCACGTACCTCTGCGTGTATCACTGAATCACATTCTCAGTGCTAAGATTTCTGGCTATTGTAAAAACAGAAAAGATACCAAAAATTATCAACAGCCATCCACCACTATCACAAAGTACATAAAGGTACGTACAATGAAAATAATGATGAGTACAAAAACTAATTACGGAAACTGGAACATTCCCAACAACTAACACTTAATGTCCCTGAAAAATAAATTTTATACTTTTCCACCTGTTTACCTTTCTGTCTTTAGACTTAAATCTACTTTCTCAAGTGGCACTGAACAGTTGACAGGAACCACAATGTTCCACTCCTAGCTTTGCCTATCAAATGAATGGCATAATAAAATTATTCAACATTCAAAAAAGACTCCATCAACAGTGAAAATAACTTACAAACATTTACGTTTCAGAAAAGAAACGACAGCCACATCAAGATAAGCTTAGAAACAAACAACTGACAAATTAAGTGGCATGCAACAAACAATAGAACAAAGCAGCTGCCACCAAAACATAATGCACAAACACTAATGCTGAACAATACAGATGCTATTTCCCAAGCAAGGTCACCATGAAGCCATTAAAATTGCCAGCAGTTAATGCTGCTGTCTAAGACTAACTCTAATGTCTTCAGACAAAAGGGTTTATCTTTGTAAAAATTGCTTTGGAGAAAATTAATTGGTTCACTATGAAAATTGCGTTTTGCATCAACAAAATTCTTGCCTAATTTCTGCTGCGACGTCCAAGGCATTCGAAGCACTGCAAGAATACTTTCTACAGACATAAATGATGACTAATAGATCATGAATATATGAAAAAGTAATTTTGATGGGAAACCAGCATAAGCCCTTTTGTCACATGATATTAGAAATTTCCAGGTAATTTCTGTAAACAAAGGCAAAATGACATTAGAAATGTGACTCTGCAAACATCAAGACCACAAAATAAGCCCTCACACTCCAAAATAGAAATGCTACATTAGAAGTAAAAAGAAGAATACACATTTGATTAGCACTCATGCATTTCTGTCACCTCACATGGCTGATGGTATGACAGAACACATTTCAAAGTTTAACCTTCCACAAAACAGAGTACATTTACACCACACCATCTGTAGAATGGTCATTCCTATTGCAAAGTATTCCATCATGCTCCACAAAACCATGACAGTTCATTTCTTTGCAATATGAAAAATCTACGAAACATCAACTTGTAAAAAAGTATCAACACAAGATTACTACATCTAAGATCACATGTAAACAAAGAACATTTAGACCTAATATCCACAAAATTCAATAAAAAGACACCATCAGAGAAACTTTGTAAAAGTCACCATACAATGTGTGGTATCCGAACACACGCACTGTCACAAGTTAAAACTTAGGTCTCACAGCTCTGTTACTCCACAAAGGGAAAACCTAAACTAGGTTGCCTCTATTCCATTATTACTACGCCTTTGTTTCTTCTAATAATAGTATGTGTCATTCTCCTCAGGGAAGGATGGACACTGTAAACTGCATTTTCAAATTCAAACAAAATTTGGCAAGACCCCTTAAACTAGTTGTCCAGCAGTTATGGAGACTTTGGCATGGTAAATAAATGTGAAAACATGGCAAATAAATGTGAAAACAAGCTTCCCTTTGCACTCGCCACTTTTCTGTCTTTCCCTAAATGGTTGACATCTAATGATACAATATTTCATAATTTTGCTTTTGCATTACAAAAGCCTTTAATCAACTTCATATTTCATAATATATATCTTAAGCCAAATGACGAAATGTCTCAATAATCTTCTGATCAATTCAAACATATACTCCATAATGTTAAAGCATTGGGGAGGGGGGAGGAGAAGAAGATGGGAGAGAATCTGAAGATACCAGAGAGGCATCTATTTAACAGCAGGTGAGTGCTAGGGCACAAGGAAGTGCTAGTTTATTTCAATGACTCTCCAAATAATTAAGGTGAGGATTTTCACACATCCACACTTTCTCGAATAAGGAGTTTCCAGACAGTAAGGTCAACTAGTACTATAGCAAAAAATAACAGAATTGGCCCAATAAGTTAAAATGCAACATGTTTGTTATAACATTCATTTCATACATAGAAATACAATACCAGCCCGCTTTGCCTTGCTGTTGAAAAATCCCACTGTTGAAAGTTCAACAATTGTAATCTTGAAGGACATGTGAACAACAGATAAGTTTAGTAATATTCAGATATACCTTTAGAACTTCCTACCAACAAGCTCTCTAAATGGACGTGAAAACATGTCATTTCTCTACAGTCACCCTATCACTCCATCAACAATCATCTTTACCACCTCCTTTCCACCCAAACAATCTTATATCTCCATTTCACAGCCAAATGCACAACACACAGAAAATGCCCAAATACATTTGATATGTTTATAATTAGAAATTAGTGGGGAAAAAATCGAATATCAATCAGAGAAATTCTTTTCTGCTTAAAAGAAAGACATGCGACACAGATTTGGGCTGGATTCTTCAAATCTCATTTAGAATCAGATTTGAGTGGTAGAACTTTACATGGAAAAACATGAAAAAACACCTTAGCTCAAAAGAAGTTGTGCATGAAATATTCTGGTATTCAATGATCAGCATGAAACAGACACACATTTGCTCAAATGACACCCTTCCAATATCATATCCTTTCACAAGTATATGCACAGATACTCCAGACTTTCTCATAGCAAATGTTACATATATAACTGTAAAATGACCTTTTATACTTTCTTCTAAAGTATACAGTTTGATCTCACAAACTCAAGTCTTATCTGATGGAAAACACACCTTTTCACTGTAATGCTCTGGTCTCAAGTTGTCAATTTTCTATATCATATCATCTTGCTCACAGACTAGAACATTTTACAGAATCAAAATTATGGACCAGACTCCATGAATCTGAGTTCCTGAGATCCTACTGTGATCATTTTCATACTGTTTTTGCCAGGAATGCATGACTGCAGCCTGAACAACGATACATACATTTATATTCTCATGCCATGATACACAGATGGAGGGGAGGGGNGGGGGGGGGGGGGGTGTCGACAGTTTGAGCTTAAGTAAATTTATAATGTATCAGGATGGAGAATCGTTTCTTATAAGAAGCACCTTTTCTTCATGGGCATTAAACAACAGCAATACTCTACTGAAATCAGCAGGGACTATCTACAGTGCAGAGCATGCTGAATGATGAAAGGGACACAAAATTCAAGTTTACATAAAACAATTATGAGAACAATAATTACATGTACTTAACAAAAGTCAGCATGAATACCTCCTCCTACTTATTTAACAAATTTTAGATGAAGTCCTGGGCAGAGCAACTACTCCAAGGGACATCAAATACTGTAATGCTAGAACAGAACTCAGGTAAACATAAGATTTTGCAGAAAGCTGCCCCAGCTCGTAATGATTAGGCAAATTCCAGCAGATATGTTACAGAATGTGCACAATTATACATTTACAAGCCTAATAGATTCATTTAATGCCTGCACTGGTGCACCTGAACTGCAAGCAGGTCCCATTGTAAAAAATGTGTCTGAAATCCCGCCAAAGTTGGAAAATTGACATCCCTGAATATGTACAACTAACTGTTCATCACAGCTTAAATTAAGATCTCGTTAGGTCAGCATGTAAGCTGATTGTTTCTGCAAATAAGGAGACAACAATGACAATCTGACTGACATGCATTTCCCTCATCTATCTCAATTTAAAGAACAACACTTTTTAATTTCAACACTCAAATCAGGCACCAACATTATATATCCACAAGAAAAAAACACAACATGAAACAGTAGGAATGGCACTTTTATAGGCTCAACAGAATTTGGGTGATGTCATCACAGAACTGCCATTTGATGAAGAAATATCCTACATGCACTTTCATTGATTATGAGAAAATGGCAGTCAATGTACTTATTGAATTGTAATATGCCAAATACCATATGGTCATCGACTGTATACAGTTGCTGCTCCTCTAACAAAGCCAAAACAGAAAGATATGTCTCATTGAACTGACTCTTTCCAGTATTAAAAAAACAAAAAACTGTGATACAATACATATATATTACATGGTCTTCATCAATAAAATGGCAGAGTAACCTCTAAATACCTGTGTGAACTATCAATCAATCATTTTTCTGCCCCCTTTTAGGGCCACACCTTATAAATCCACCGCCAAATTGCTGAGAGGAAGCAGAAACCAATGCCCTGTTAATGAAAGTAGTATGGCAAGATGTCCCTTATTACAATGTCAATGTACCTACAGCTTGGGCATAGCAGTGATTTTTAAACTTTACCCACTGGGGCAGAAGACAGTGTTATGAATGCTTCCCTAATGGGATATTCAGATATTCCAGAGTCGTTGCATCCCTCGCAAGAAAAGTTTCTTCTTTTCTTCCTCTCACAAGTGCTTCTTTTAAGATAATGACCCAAGTACATGTATGTAGGTTCTCTTTTTCAGATTTGTGCTTTTAATGTATGTAAAAGTGATATGGCAAGGAATAAGACATGTAATCTTTCATTCATCATTGCTATGGTGAGTGCCATAGATGGAGTGCCACATGAAATGTATCAATATTTAGGACTGCATACATAGTTGAAACATGAAAAGAAAAAAAAATCTTACATAAAAAGACTGCACACCCACTGTACACCTATGTACACTATTTACACTTTGTACAAGTCATTTGCCTTACTGTCTCTTCGGCCAATGTCAACCTCCACTCATCAGACTACAGTAAAGTTTCATGTACAACTAACTTTTAAAAGTGTCAGATTCCAAACATAAATAATGGTGGCAAAACTTGATACTAATAGTCACAACAATAATAATGTCATAGTGTCAAAAGGCCCATTAGCATTGTCATATAAGGACAAGTAACATCGTCTTGTAAGGACAATAAAGAAATATGGCATCAGCATTTTCAAACCACTCAGGTACATCATCTTTGCTCAACACCATGGCAGAGAGTAAGTCATGCTGAGTCACTCAGCATGTGAAAAGGGAATTATGAGCATCAAGGCATTTAACATATCAATGCCCACATATAATACTGCCATAAGTCCTTCAAGTCATTATTGGAACTTATGACAGAATAAATCACAGACGGCAAAACATTCTGCTCTTCCCAGTTCACATTGCTGAACCTGGTAAAATGAAGTCAACCTTTAACACTTTGCTTACCAACTTCAACAAATATCAAACTTCCGGCACAGTCCTACACTATTATTTTTGAAGATTGCCGACTCTTTTGAGTGCTCTGAACTGGGCCACTTTAAAATACTAGAATCACTGACGGCTTCCTTGCCTAGATTGTGTCTGTGTGGAGGTTATCAACCAGCACAATGGTGATCTGTGTCGCAAAGAGTTTCTTTTCTAGACCACAAATGCCAACTGTGTGAGACAGGAGCCAAATGCTGCAGTCCAGCACCAACAGATTAACCAGCAGACAACGCGTGCTACGTTATTGTCCGTAACACTGGGTCATGCAGCCAGTGGGAGGCTGGACCTGAGGTGCCTTGCGCTACAAGAGCTCATATATTCACACACAAACAAAAAAAAAATGTTATAACACTGATACAGAAACTATGCATGGGATCTTATCAAAACATCCAGCATGTTTATAATAAAAGTATAATAAAAGCAGAAAAGCAAAAACAAATCCCACAAGATCAATATATGCTGTTTCTAATATTTCAATGTGTGCCCTATGCGCACAACAACACAAACTACTGTAGCTGCCATAATCATCACCTCCTTTACTCATAGGGCAACACATATCACCCTTTTTCAGGCATAAGGTCACATACTTCTCTTTCGAGTTGCGTAATATCCGTCAGCAATGACAACATGTCTGCAGTATGATGATTAAGTGTGATATGGCCTCTCGGAATGAAAATGGTCTTACAATCAGACTAATTGAGGCTTAACTCATGTTTCGCCCACATCAGGTTACTGGTATGATATAAAAGCTGAACTCTCGTAAATTATTTTTGACACTCCATACTGTGGCTACAAATTGGTAGTCTGAAGTGGCAGATGGTCATCCTCATCCATTGGCAAAATTTCTGAGAAAACCACAATTAAAGAATGATTTTTATAGTGCAAAAATTATTTAGTTTAACTCACAAAAACTCATATTTATCCACAAATTGCCTAGGCATTCATCCATAAAATCAATAGTTTTGTTACAGAAATGATTTTACTTTTGATTTCCTCAAAATAAAAATTCAATCAAAACCGGCCTGGTCATCTCCAGAACCTGATATCTTGATACCTAGTCTAGCAATGTAAGCCTCAGTATTAACTGGCTGCAAGACATATGGTAGCTGACAGCACTAAATGATACTGCTAATATGTCACAGGCATGATCACATTGATGGTGCTGCTTCACTTCAAGAATGAAAATTGGTCATTGCATTACAGGAGGTAAATAATGGTTTCTATTGTGACATTAAGACAGTGATGACTTAAAGAGTCAAAGACAAAACTGTCTCCATTGATTTCTGAATAGATGTAAAGGAATAAGCAGATACAGACAGATGATGCTCACAAAGTACAACGGAACCCTGATAACACATCGTACATTCTTCACACTAAGTTAATGAAAATGTGTTATCAAAATTTTTCGGTTACACAGACTGCACTTTACAAGAGACAAAGCAATTGAATGGGACTGTGCTAAGAAGTAGCATGAAATTATGGTAAACAATGATTGTGTTTTCAGAATTACCCTGTTCATGAGTAAGAGCCATGATTCTGTTTACATGTTTTTGCTCATGTCTGGCACTATGTTTAAAACTATTCACACAGAGCTACAGACAATGACTACTTAAGTGAATATGTATTATATATATTGCCCTTCTGACTTATATGAAACTGAGATCTTTCTAGCAGACAATTCATCTAAAGGCACTGACAGCTCTCACACGAGTCAAAAGACATTACAAAAAACAAATTCTAGGTCAATACTGTTCATGGCATAACGAATTACATTATGGCAAGAATTTTCCAAAGTCTCTCTCCCATTCATTATCTTAATGAAGAGAAAACACATTCTTCCACTATGCATCCCAGTGGCTGCTGCCTCTGTTTCAGAAAGAATTCTAAAGATGAATATTGCTGCAGATACTGCATTCTGTCAAAGCATGAAGATGTAATCCTTCAAAATCTTGCCTTCTCATGGTAAGCACTGTTGTGAAGATTTCTATGTCTAGGGCTAGCAGGCTTGGACAACCCTATGTGGTGTTCTAGGTGACAATGATGTATATAGTAAATAAAGTCTCTTTATTTACAGATGGGAACAGCACACAGAATCTGATGCCTTGTCTTCTATTGTACAGATTCTTGACATAACCAAGCACAGCTTGAGAACGCTTAAAAGATTGCAAACAGCACTGACACACTTTCTCAACCATATAAAACAATCTTAATAGTGACACTGTCCCATAAGATCATACCATCAAACTGTAACATGAAAATTCCAGCATTCACGCATTCATCTCAGCAATCATAATGTATGACATTCATACACATCTGCAAATCATTGCTAGTATGACACAGGGATGTGAGTGATATCTGTCTCTTTGCTATACTACATATGTGATGCTCATCTCAGGTGCAGACAGTTGCTTCATCCTCTATAATGATCTGAACAAATGACCATCTGCACTTGAGGCAAGCATCACATCCAAGATATGGCAATGAGGCATCTAGCCCTTTAGCCCCTTTGCTATAATAGTAACAAAATTTATCACTAAACAATATAATGCCTAAACTTTTGGACAACACCACCTGCTCTCATCTTGGATGCAAACAAGTGAAAACATCCATTACAACAATCACACAATATCAATGGTAAACATGAGATGAAATCAGAGTGATTACAAGGCATCAAACTCAATAACCTGGGACAAACTGTAACCATCAACAGATTTTCTGGCTTTTTCAAAAACTGAAAAAAAAAACAACAAATACATTTTCACCAAGAAAAAAGAGCACAGAAATGAATGGCAACAAGCAACATTTAAGCTATCACTATCAACACAGGCTAAATGCACAAACAGCTGAGAATCCAAACACAGCAAAATGATTAATGTTAAATGGATTTAGAATGGTATGAGAAGAAAGACTCAGGATTGCTCCCCTTATCAATGTATTAAATTGCAAATAATAATGTCAACACGGCACAATGATGACTTCAGTCAGATCTTCATAGTCTGGAATGTTGCAACATAATACTGTAATACTGAGGACATTTTTTTTTCTATTTTTTTTTCTGCACACATATTTTTGTGGTTGTTGATGTACAAGTATTACAACACATACATAAAATAACACAAAATGAAAGACCCATATTTCCCTTAAATTACTCAAATACACACAACTTTGATATTGTAAAACCTCACATTTGTCTTACATATATACAGCAGCACTTCACATTCTCAAACTTCAAGTTCAGGAACTCAACTTTCTCACCTTTGCTTGTTGAAAAGCTCTGGTCCCTTGCTTTATATGTTCACATCTACTTCAATTTACCTTCTGATCATCCTATTCCCAGGCCAGACTCCCAAAATTCATGTGCAAGAAGTTATACCGTATACACACAAGGCAGTTGTGAGGTTTCTTCACATCAGAGCTGATAAGATCATATACACAATGAATATAGCATGCTCAATTGATCATGACTCCTTAGTACTTAAAATATTGAAAATTATAGCACATTCTCCAAAACTTACAGCAATCAACAACACAGCACTACATGCTATTTCTGCACTGCTATCATGCCCTGATTTTTCCCCATACAGGTGCTGTTCATATTCATTCATATCCCTCTCATTATGTCTCATAGTATATAACCTTCTTTGGATAATATCAACACCAAACCATATAATAAGGTATGGTACCGTAAATCACAATTCTACCAACCATATGCACATTAATAAAGATAATCTACACTATTTCATTTTTTACCTGGTCAACTTAACAAAACTTGTTAAAGTATTAAGAGGGGCCACTCACAACAATCTAAAGTTTGACATAAACATTTCAAGGTGATCCTCCACTTCTTTTCTTCTGATATTAAAAAATGTGACCAATGTAGTGACAGAAAATCCTGAACTTCAGGGTCCTTTCAAATTATCACACTTTACTTACAGGGAATATGAAGGATCTCACATGTGAATGACTAAAACAACCCACTTCAGGACACAATGACAAAGCCTAAAAATCAGCGTTCCAAATACCATATCTGTCAGCATTCCAAATACCATTTCTGTCGAAACACATTGTCACAAACTGAAAAAAGTTACATCTGAAAACAAACTCTCATTAGACACATACAAAGAGAACCACACATACTTCTATTATCTCTAATTATATGTCATCTTCATCAAGCCAAGATATGAACCTCAGTAGCTGCCAAGTATCATTTTTAAAAAATGCAAAATCTATGTATAATAAACATATAATCATGTTTATATGTATACACTTGGATGCAACTTTATAACTTAATAAAGATATAGAGTGATTTTCATAGGTGTCTTTCAAGCCTTAAGTGAGTAATTTTCATTGTGTGTGACTTGAAGATATCATGTGGTATGAAATTAAACAAATGACTCTGAAAAAAGTCCAAAACAGTTTGTATGTAAAGCAGCCCTGCTGGTCGCTAGGTCCAAGTCATGTTCCAGCATAGTAACAAACTCATTCAGTGCTCCACTTCATCAGAAGCTCACAAAATGTACCATATGGAGGTCTTAAAATGGATGGTCCGCATACTGTAGAAACATAATTTTAAAGTTTGAACTTGTGAGTAATAACTTTCAAAGTTCAAAATGCTCCCCTGAGAGCCTTACTGTCTCAAGTGCTGTCAACCCTCTCTTGGGAGAAATGAGATTTAAGATTTGAGAGTATATTAAGTCTGGTTCATGTTCATATGATAAAATGTTTAACATATTGTTCTGTCCATAAGAAGATGAAGCAATGTTGAAAAGGTTTTGTGAAAAAATGCCACGACTTAGAACTTTGTGTTGTTCAATATTGCCCAAACTGGCACTTAAGACAAATAGACTCTAAGGACAACAAGTAATTATAACAGATGAAATCCTATAAAACATTTTTAAAAGCATAATATGAGCATAAATTTCATTGCATTTTATATTCCAACCTCACAAAAACACAAATAAGAATTTACTTTTATTCATCCTGGCTTAATACTAAGCTTTTCTAGTTAGTTTCATGAATTTCCTCCATTTTTTCATGCTTTGGTCTTTTTAAAAAGAGATTAAGTACATACATATAATAACAGCAGCATAGAGAATTATATATCTGCAAATTTCAAGTCCATATTTCATAAGCTGCAAGGAAATAAATCTATATGATATCATTATCATGGAAAATAGTTAATGGAAAATGAAACTTATCTCCAAATGTTACTGCCTAATATTGATGACTAAATCATAAATGATGGAAGCCATAAAGAAATTACTGTTCATGGCCTTTTAACATCAAAACTCAGAATACATACTTACATAAAAATTTCTATTAATTAAAAGATGCAAGCAAAGGACAGTTTCTCAAAGCAAGTGTATTTTAAAAATTCAACCGTGGTTTCCGGTCACTTTTATTGCACCTTGCAAGGAGTTACCATTCAAACTGATTGCAATGCGTAAGTCCACAATTAAGTCACAGCCTTAAAGTTTACAGTAAGACTGAGGGGGGAAAGTCAAGTCACATGATGAATCATGATGAAATGATACAAATCATGATGCTGTAATTTGATGTAAATTTAAAAATAATGCTCAACAAGATATTACATGACACAGAGATGCTCAATGGACTATTCTAAAACAAGTGAAACAACAGTGCCATTTTTATCACACTCGGTGAAACAATCCCTGGAACTTAAGACAGGGATATATCCCCAACACTATTGCTACAGATGTCCACTGCAAGATATGGGAAACACATAATTTCAGCAAGAGTAAGAAGAAATATATTCTAAAGTACACTTCATAGGGAAAAACTTAACTATTGTCTTATCAAGTCCAACTCCATCTCGTAATTGTGATAAAGATAACAAACCAAGGCAAACAATGATGACAAAGAAAGGCATAGTTATGGTTTAGGTGAACACAGAAATGCAAAGTGATCAAGTGCAAAACAAAATTCATATATACAAGAATAAAATAAATCCCCTTAGCAATAAACAAATTAGAAGCAAAAGTGATTGGAACATATGAGCAGGATTTACATGAAGCAAACAAAATCATCTCTAGCTGTACAGTAGGAAGGCCTATATCATGTCAGCTTCACACCACTCTGTAAATTCATAGATAAAACCAAAGTAAGAGGCCTGTATCTGTCAGCGAAAATGAAAGCCAATGTTTTAATGTGCAGCAATCAGTCATATTCCTAAACAAGTTCTTCTCTGATTGTGACTGCTGTAAGTTGGTCGTGTTCCTAATATGCCAGCAGTGAAGAGTTTTAATGTTTCAGATGACATCAGTCAGTCACAGTTCTCAGTATTTCTCTCTCAGACTGCCTCCCGGATGTTGCTATTTCCTGGCTTGTTAATGCATGATTCATTGATCCAGAATAACAACACATGATCCTGGGATATTTTCACTGTGTTGATTCCTTTAATGAAGTGGTATCATGCTTGCCAGTGATACAGTCACAGACGTGCTGAACTACTGAATGAAATGACATACAGAGACATATGTATAGGTACTGACTTGACTTAGTGTTCAACACATTGTCCATGCCATGACCAAATTTCTTAAGTGTATGGAAATGATGAATATGCTTACAAGATTTAACCAAAGCATGAACAATACCTCTATCTGCAGGACCACAGTTGGCAATTTG
The DNA here is from genome assembly GCA_033807755.1 of Ellobium chinense. Taxonomy (NCBI): domain Eukaryota; kingdom Metazoa; phylum Mollusca; class Gastropoda; order Ellobiida; family Ellobiidae; genus Ellobium; species Ellobium chinense. Next base: position 1,779,108 of record JAWQUT010000110.1, read on the forward strand.
TATAATCAGAAATACCATCTCCATTAAGACTACATAGGATGCATTATTAAACAAAATGTAATTTGTTCCAGATGTTAGGAAGGACAACACGGGAAAATTATGGTTGCAGACTGGAGTTCAAAATATTGAATGTTTAACTGCTGTTTCCCCTGCTTCAAAACTACATAATGATTTTTGTTTTCACTCACTATGGACTGCATTTTATGACATTTTGCTCAAATTTATACCAGTATCTTTATAACCCCAAAATCAGACATGTTTCTGAAATTGTGGTGCTGAATCCTATATCCTTTCATAACTGTACAGTGATGTGTCATGAACATGGACAACCCAACTTTGGTGGGCAAAGAGGATAAACCTCATTTGACAAAACAGTAATACAGATTTCAAATGAGACAACCAGGCAAAATGAGTCCCAGTGCAGCACTGATCACTCTGTCCTAATCACTCGGTCCTATGGCTCCTCAAATAAAAAAACTCCAAAATTCTTTCACCATTTTACCCTATGTCATACTCATAGCTCTATTCCCAGGCCCTAATCACTAACAATGGGAAACAACTCCACCAAATTAATTATGAAATACTGATTCTAAACATTCATAAGAGCAATACTCTCCAAGCTATTACCATTGGAACTTGGCAGTTCAATGGGAAAATAAACAAAATTCCGAGTGAAATTGCATAAAATGTACAGATGCGATCAAATTGTTCATTTTCCACTTCTTCATCACAAAAAAGGAAATAAAAATCATCTAGTAGCTTTTTTTCTCTAAGCCACATTAATATCAGTTCATACACATGAATAGCAGTTCATACTAACTCAAGACTGACTGTGCCTGGCCATATCATGTACATATATTTTTTACAAATCCAATTCTTGCATACAATTATGTACACTTACCACATTTTTCATGTTGATATATATATATAAAGCTCATGAAATTTAACTAAGGCAATCTTACTATTTTTTTTTTCATGCTTGTATCTTCATATAAGAATTTTTTAATATGAACCTCCAGAAGCACTGCATATCAGCTAGACCAAATTGTACTCACTGTTCGAAGAGCTACACAGGTGAACAAATTCTGCACTGAAAGCAAAGCCATCCAGGCACTTTGGAAATGGTATGTAATGTACAATATTAAGTCTACAACAGTGTAGCCTGTGTAAGCAAATGTGCATGTCTTGGTGAGACTAACTTTTTGTTTCCATTTATTCTGACCTTTGCAGCACTTGCAGTGAGTGTCCATACATTGCATTTCACTGTGAGTCCAAGTGTGTCCCTATTGCAAACTGACTGCTCAAGAATAGCAGTCCTACTCAAAGGAAAGGCATAAGACCTCATACACCAACACGAATAAAATTTTACTTACAAACTTACTTTACTTACTTTACTTACTTATATTGCTCTTGTACACAAATATTCTCTCTTTCTCTCTCTCTCTCTATCTCTTCCCTGCCCACATGCAAACAGAATACACCCACAAATGTTAAAATATTAGTACCAAGTAACCCTCAAGAACACATACAGCACTGAAAAGTCCTGATCCTTAATGAAAGCAATAAAATCAGCATATGGTCAGGGCATAGCAAAAATATATCAACAATGGAGGGAGAGGAAAAAAAAAACACACTAAAGCTCATGTCAGGCCCACCAGCACTGTTTCTCTACCACACACAAGACTATAAATGCATAAGAATACTTCTTGAAATGTAATTTTCCTGCTACATACTTCAACACAATGCTGACAGATGCCTCTGACTGCTCAGTCGCCAAGCAAATTTTGTAAGAAATTTACAGCGGCATATCAGACTAAATTAGTGGCTTTGTCAACAAAAGTGATTAGATCTAAAATATACTGGCCTGTTCTTAAACCAGGTCTGCACCATCTCTTTTATCATTTGTATTAAGCTTTCTGTTAACATTCATAAAACCACTCAATTGGTGAGGCCGAGTTAGTGTCAAAACAAAGTCAAAAAGGGTGTTCTGTTGAAACGACAGAATTCCTTACAAAGGCTTACAGGCCAAAAACTCAAGACATTCTTTATAAAACAGAGCTTGAAAGTCACGATCAGTGTATACTGGCAACAATGTCAGTGGGCGTTAATGCGACACACCACGAGACTAACACTGACATTGTAAATTTGATTTTCATAAGACATGAAGAGGTGAAAATACATTTCACCTTTTTATCCCTAATTCATTTATATACAAGGAACGGTCTTACTGGTTCATAATTCAATTGTTCATTAAGGACGTTTGACATTTCCGGTAATTTAATTTCAGCACACCATAAAAAACTTCATCCAAAATGCTCATAATCTGTTCTTTTCAATCTTCGTTTTTCACTTTTTTATTTCAACTAATGACACATTTGTGGTTAATTACACCCAAAGACATAGCCATCATCTAAAGTGCAGCCTAAAAGTTATAAGAGTCCAGCATGCTCAATTGTGATAAAAGACATCTGCCATATACTGCAGCAGCGCAACCTGCAAACAGAACACAATGCTGGTGGGTGTTACACAAGAACATCTTTATATTACAACTATGTACAATTCATATTTGATTGTTGTGCAAAATGCTGATAGACATTTCTTACTCTTGTCTGTCCCTGAGCTGTGCAAGAGGAGTGTTGTTCAAAGGCTCATTCCATACTAGCAAGTTCTGGATACTCCACTCTTCCCTGTTCTATCTACTATTTAAAATCGCATCTGTGTCACAGCACCAACTAAAAGGGCTATCATTCTTCTCACTAGTCTTAATAAAATAACTCTATGACATCATTCAAACATTGCACTGCAGACACTTAATGTCTTTTTCCCTCAGTGCCTGCACTGAATACCTCCAACCATTAGAATCTGTCCTCTATTATCTGTCACAAAGTGTGCCATACCCTGAACTTTTATCTCATCTGCTCAATACAAGACTTCTTCCACTTGGCACAGTATCTGGTATAAACATTCAATCACATACTTGGGTGAATGTTGATCCTTCACGTACTATTCTGGTCCACTAGCATTAACACATCTGCTTCCCACAAGCCAGCTGCCAGAAAAGAAACACCCTTCACTCTGTCAACCTCTAACTAGCTATACATTCCAAGTTGAGACAGCAAGACCTAATCTTGTAGCAAGGTAGATATCAAACAAAACTCCGAAGCCATTCAAACCAGTCTATCTCTCTCCTGATAAAATCTGAAATCAAGAGTAAGAACATTCAGTTTCATTTAAGCTAGAAAAAAATCTGTAATTTTTTGCTAACTATTATCTCTTTCAAATTTATAAATCAGACCGCCTGACTGTTTGCTGAAATGGCCTTATCTAGAAAAAGGGAACTAGTTATGTCAATGGTGATGTTATTTATAATTTCACATGATATGAAAAAGCTCTATAAATTTTGTCTACTTTCCTTAGCCGTAATAATATCACAATATAGAATTAATGCTTGAAATCAGATTGCGATAGAAATGGCCTTGTGTATATTTAGCAGCACTGTGCACACAGCTACTCTCTTGACTTTCTGCTACAATTCTTCCTTTGAAGGATCTTAAACCTTAGATCATAAATCAGGCTTTCAAAAACGAGGTAATATCCCAAGAATGAAATTCCTGCTTCATATTCTTAAATGGTAATTCCGGTGCTCTAAAGTCTGCTTATTTAAACACACAGTATCATATTAAATAACAGTCGGCTTTAAAACTCTACTGTTTTCTTGGAATCCTCCTGACTCCATACATGAACAATGATTTCAAAAATCATTTCTTAATACCATCCTCGCAGCTGAAATCCACTCTAATATTAATTATTTATTTAAATGTCCTGCACTGGGCAGGCTTCATTTCTCGTTACCCAAGTATTACACAACTAAAAATTACCACCAAACCTTACAAAAACATTTGATTCTTAGCTTAAAATATAACATTCTTTTCTAGACCAAAGTTAGTTCTGAAGGCAGCCCAGACTAAATGTTATAAACAAATGGGTTTGCAATGTTTCACATTACCTGAAAGACACTAGGATCGCTATGCCTGCACATGCAGAGGAATAACAAACTTGGAACCAAATGGTGAAACATATGTGATGCCAGACTTTTTGAAGATGGATGCTGGAATACTGAGATCACACAAGTACAAACTGCCACACTGTGGGGCCATTTGACACTGGGGCAAGACTTTGCACAGACTCCATCTGAGAATACAATGGAAACATTGTGTCAATCTATATAATTAGTCTCACCGAAATATTCCCACAAGAAAATATTACTTTCAGAATATGAACCAGTTTCATCCACCCCTTCATTCTAAAGGGTCAGTGTTTTAACCAGGGAACTGGGAGAACATTATTCTTTAGAAGGTGGGATTAGACATGGTATAAATGTTGCCCTTACACTTCTTCATTACTTTGACAGGAAAAACACAGACAGCAAAATACATTTTCTACTTAAAAACTTGAACACCACAGAGGGCCTGCACCATCCTCTCTTGCATGCGATCCATAGTTACAGAATGGAAGAAAACCATACGTTTCTTTATAATACATATACTTCAGATCACACATATTTCCGCAGCATTCCAAACTATTATTGCAAAATTTATTATCTTCATTTGTTTGACGTAAAAGTGCAGTGGAACTCTAAAACTTGAAAACCTAGCCCCCCCTTAACTTGATCAACAGACTGATGTTTTATCAGAGATCCACTTTAGTTATTGTGTTAGGCCTAGATTTAACTTACTTTGCCGGGATGCCAGGGCCCTGTGATGGTGGGTCCAGGGCCAGGACTTGGGCCCTAACACTGCTGCTATTCATCCAAGTGATGACACTATGGTACCAGGGCTGTTGACTCTGGGCCTGGCCAGTTGGTGAGTCCATGGCTATCACTATCAGGTCTATGGTATCAGGAAGACCTGAAGATGTGGAAAGGAAGGACAACTATAAATCCTCAATAATAAACACCCGAGTCATAAATTTACCTCATTATTAAGATTTGAATTTCACTTGTACAGATGGATTATTTGACTCTCATTTTGTAATTAAAGGAACCTTGATAATAAGTAGATCTCAGTAAGTATACTCTTGTCCTGTGCACCTAAGTATCTTTCTGCTGAGGTCTCTATATTACTTAGTTCCAAGTGCATGACTTTATCGACATGAGATGGTATAATTATGAGCCTGCAATATTCTGAAAGCAAAGGTTCCTTGAAACCATGTAAAGATCAGCAGATAAAAAAATCACTGACTGATGCCTCATTAAGCAAGCATGTCACAAAACAAGAATTCTAAACAAAATAAAGACTCTGAGAGTAACTAAGAGTTGCAACAGAATTGCAGGATGAGAACAGCAAGAATCTTAAGGTGGTGACTGAAACAATGCAAACCATACAAGTTCTCCTTTCATTAACATCAGGTGAACAGTTAAAATGAACAGTGAAAGTAAGGCAGCAACATACAATGACAATACAACCACCAGCAATGCATCTCTTGCTTTTGTCATAATGTACAGCATCTAAAGTTTAAATAAGCTAATTCAGATGGGGAACACACAATTTACTCTGAATTCACAAATTAACACAAATATAATTGATGGAAAACCAGGCAAATTTATAGTAGGGAACCTGGGGAAGGCTGGCGATTTTCTTTCAATCATAACTTTATGAGAGAGGTACAGTGTGCTGCACATGACATGAAATTACATACCTCTGACATTGTGAACCAGCGAGTTCCCCGTTAATTTGTACAGTTCAATTTCTTGTGTAAGAGATGGAGGGAAACCAGCAGCATTTGGCATCATCAGCGTCACCTGGACACCATGGGAGGAAAGGATGCGAGCACAGCAAACTCCTACTGCGCTGTGTTCATTTGGTCCACACAGTACAACAACAACAGGCATCTGATGATCATTCTTGGGATGTATTCTGATGATGGTGAAAACAAATTTATCAAAAGCTACTCAGCTGATCTTCTTAACCACATAATTTAAAGCACTGTACAAGCTGACACATATAGCTCATCTATCCTAAGTTTTAATTATCTGTATAATGTCCCAAACTTTACTTTCCTAATCTACCCCAAGTGGTAAACTTGCAGTCCAACAGCTAAAAGAAAATACATGTATCTCACTTGCAAATAACCAGAGGTGGTTCTTACTGAAAGTCTTTCCGTAAATTAAAACAATCAAAACAAACTGACAATGAGTATAATAATTTAACACAACAATTTATCTCTACTTGTCCTTCACTAATTAGTGTTCTTCACAACTAAAATGAACAATTACAGAGAACTTTAAACAATACATGCAAAAGCTGATTAGCCAGGGATGGCAGCAGCCAGTAGCCAAAGTTTTGGACTCTGTGAACAAGATATGAGTCTGTGCATTATGGAAGTTGTTTTTTCCTTTTTCTTTTTTTATTTTTTACTTTGCGTTAGCTTGTTAAATGCCCTTTTAAATTTCATTTCAGATCTAATTTTATTTCCAAAAATCTTTGGTCTTCTGACATCCCTAGTTAGCCTTATCAGACCAGACTAAAGTACAAACATCCACTATCCCAAGGTAACAAATCCAGGAGAAAATGTCACGCAAAATGATCATTAAAGTGACATTCTGGTCGTCTCCTCATTAATAATTTTTTTTGTGTACGGTTCAGTTTAGAATGACCAGACATAAACTATGACTCTTTAAGATTTGTCAAGACACCAAACATGTACTTTGAATAGACGGTTTCACCTGTGGCTGCCTCCTATTAAGTGAATGACCATTTCACTAGCTGCCCTTCCATATGCTTCTAGCTGCCTAGCATGAGAAAGTCCAAACTGAGATGCTGCTTCACACAGTCTGTCCCTCAGCTCCAAGCTAATAGAGGGAACCACCAGTCCAGTGTCTGAAAAAAATATAATTGACTAATGGAATGGACAAAAGATTATTTTGTTTTGTTTCGTGTTATTTTTCAGATATGCGAAACATCTAGTGACATAACACAAGCTAATAGAGGAAACCACCAATCCAGTGTCTGAAAAGAATACGAGCAAGGGATAGAGTATGGGCAACAAAACAAAATTTTCAAATGTGCAAACATCTAGTGACATAACAACATGCTGTGCCCTTAGGCCTTCTTTCAAAAGTGAATGATAAATTCAGTTGTTCTGTTTACTTTACCAAATAACAGAACTCAATATACGAAAGAAGATGGAACTTCTCTACCGTCTAGTCAAAAAGATATGTTGAAGGCACAGACTGCCCTGAACGAGCTAAAATGTAACTTTCCCATCCAATGCTACAGCTGTAGGACAAAATAATGCTTGAAATAAATAACAGAATTCACAGCTGCATACAAGAAAACTGGTAAGACATCATTTTGTCATCTGTAAAACCCATCACCCCCTGAGAACCAACATACAACTGAAGTTTTACCTGTGTAATATAACTGAGACTTTGGTCCAGGGACCTTTATCTGCTGCTTCATCACTGGCTCATTTGAGCTGCTCTCTCCTGGCTGTAACACATTCTCATCATGGCGGTATTTTTGCTCGCTGGGATCCGATTCCAGGCTCAATTCTGGGAAACCATTCTCGATTTCTTGGAAGACTGCTTTTTTGTTGAACAAGGCAAGGTTTGATTCAAAGTCAAAGTCCTGCATAAAGGAATCAGCTGGAGCACTGAAGCATTCACTGTTCTTAGCATTAGTTCCTCTCTTCCCGCCTCTATCCATCCTCTTGGCTGTGGAGACCTTTCTACCGTGGTGGTCATTATGACTGGACCCACCTTTTAATCTTCCATTTCCTCCTCCACCATTCCCACCATCTGCAGAAAGTTGTTGGAAAAGTTATCAAAGAAACTGAGTTTTCTTAAAGATTTCTGAGATACTTTAGACCTAATTACTTTGAAGGCCACAGTTGACAGAACTGCAGTTTGTGTTTCACTCCATTTGCTGACTAAAAAGCATACTGCAGTACTTTACCATACCTTATTTCATCTGCCATGTTGTGAAAACAGAACATACTTTCCAGACAAATGTTTCATACACTGAAAAGCAGAGATCAAGGAATTTTGTAATGTAGCAGCCTAGGATGTGATAGTGAAACAGATAATGTAAATGATGCAACCATTACCATGACTAACTTCCTGGCACGAGGCCAGTAACTAAGAAATGGTTAAACCTCAAAGGACACACCATAGCAATACTCTTTAACCATGCTTACCATGTCCATTTCCCTGGTCCATCATCTCAGGCACAGATGGCTCCCTGTTCCCACTTTTACTCATTCGAGGCCTGGGCCCCAAGGATGATGCTGCACTAGAATCAAGGAACTTAGATGGACTGTCTGGAGGAGAGAGTTTGCGGCGACAACCACCTTTTCCATGAGCCACATCTAAGTGGTTCATAACTGTGCCTGTCGTGGCATTGGTGCTGAATCCAGTGCGAGCTTTGGAGGTTGCTTTGATTATCTTCACAGGAGAGGAGCAGGTGGGTTTAGTAACTTCATCAATTTCTTTTGTCATTTTGGATGGTGTGGCCTTTCTTGTAATTATTTCTTTAGCCTCTTGAGATGCATGGATAATTTTGATGTCCCGTATTGTTGTGGAGCTGAAAATGAGAAAAAAAAAGTCAAATTTTTTCACTCAATTCATCAGAGGACTAATTCTATGAATTCTTAAAATTAAAACTACCAGCAAAAGTAACATTCATAATCCAACTTTATTAACACCCCATAAATCACAAGTTAGAATGCTACCCATATCATATCGAATTCATAAAATTTCATACACAAATGTCATTTATATATTTATTATAAATGATATACAAAACAAAGCCATTGCTAGCTGCTCTCCAGCACGCTGGTCCCCTCAAGCTTAATGCCAGGTAGTCACTTCAACTTGAGTTGAGTGGAAAATGGGAGTTACAGTGTCTTTTCCAAGGATACGCTAATATGACCTTCCAATTTAAAAAGCCAAACTCACAAAGACTTGACAGTCTTCAAATTACAACAACAGCTCACAAGCTGTAGATATTAAAATGATGATACACAAGAAACAATATCTTGAATTAGATTAGACAATTAGCAGGAGCTCAGAAAATGTTTCTCTTGAGCAGAAGGCCTTGAAGTGTTCAGCTTCACATGTTCAAGCTAATGTGAACTTTTTTTTGTATAATGCTATTTCTGCACTATACAAAAAACCTGATATTTCCGACTGTTAAAAAAGTTTTTTAAAAAACCCAAATATTTCACTGCAATGTAATGTATAGTGGATAAAATACTGAAAAAAAAACATGAATCCTCCAAAATAAGGCTATTCATCAAAATATAATAATATATCTAAGCACTACCCAACTCAACATGAATTTTTGAACAGCAACTCTAAAATTAATGCTGCCTATTCGAAGTCCATAACACTTAAATCATTCATATCACATTTAACATTACAATAATAAAATACCTTAAATTGACTTCTGACTGATCACAGCGAAGGCCATTGTGAAAAGCATGAGTGATGGTCAGGGTATTCATCACAGGGTCAATCTTTTCAACACGGCCCTGATAGCTGCCCAGCTGACCACAGTCAATGGACACCATGCATCCGATAAACTCTGTCTCAGAAGGCATCTTATGTTCCTAATTCAGAGAAAAAAATATTTTCTTGAAAAGAGAGAGTAGCCCATGAGTATGGACATCCTTATCAACCAATCAAACTCAGTCAAATTTAGCATCGACCAAGTTTCTTAGTGCAACACATTGGATGCAGTCTGTTAAGTTCAATTTTAAGCGCTACCTCCATCATGTAATACATCGTTTAACTGCTCACAAGACTCATGTACAGGAAACAACTTTTAAACAAGCCATGAAGGACTGACTCCTATAAACAGATTTTCTGACAAAAGATGGGGAGCTGGATGAAATGAGACATGCCTTCTTCTCCTTTGTTATTTTTTATTGTTATGTTTAGTGATTTCTACACAAAAGTTAAGTCTCATAATATGATCAAAATAATACATGGGAACTTCACTGGTTATTTTGCTATATTCTAACAGTACTAATTTCCCAACCTCAAATGGTGGTTGAAATTCAAAAATTAATGTATGTGCCCTATGGAACCCATCAGTCCTTGTGTGGTTGTTCACACAAAACATGAAATTATAAATGAATATAACTATAGATACAGGAAAGCCTGTGGAAGNAGCGATTTCCGAAGTACGCCTATTTCCCAACCTCAAATGGTGGTTGAAATTCAAAAATTAATGTATGTGCCCTATGGAACCCATCAGTTCTTGTGTGGTTGTTCACACAAAACATGAAATTATAAATGAATATAACTAGATACAGGAAAGCCTGTGGAAGAAGACACATTTACTCTTATGTTCTTTAGCTGAGCTTTCTGTCAGATAAGTGCATGGACTAGACCAAAAACATTACTACATAATCACAAACTAATTTCAAATTATCATCGATATATTCAAAGTGTGAAGATCATATGAATCAAAAATTTCACAAAGGAATATTGATTTGATTCAGGATATGTATACTCTGATATCTTACATTCTAATATTTATTATTATATTTATAAGCCACAAAAGAGAGACAAACAAGGTTCTGTTGTCAATAAGCAAAATAAATAACACAATGCATGAAAGTATACAGAAGTTCAAAACAGTTAGTATGATGGTCTGGTATTGTGATGCATGATTTATCATATTATGCTTTTGCAGTTGTATATATATATAATATAGATATTACTTCAAAAATTCCTCAAAGCCTAACTTGGGAAAATGAAAATACAGGCGGATTTGTCTCCTGGAGGCACTAGAGCATAAAAACTCATTGTGTCATGCAGATTGTTGATATTCATTTCATACTGAACATCATTTAAATTTTAAACCTCGTTCTCCCTTTCACTTTCTATAACATATGACAAAATCCTATATTACAGTAAAGGCACTTAGACAAAACAGTAGCAACTGCTGGCCTGTAATATATTTGTTGTATCTCCAGTGGCTTAAGTTTTGCAAAGCTGTTTCAGCACAGTCTTGATTTTGTCACTGAAATTTTTAAGAAACCAATTTTGCATCAAAATGCCTACATGCTTTCGGTAGGAAACATATCAAGTTATTATTTGGCAAGGTCAAATCCATTTCCAAGTTTTTATACTGATTTTGTTTTCTTGTGTCAATGTCAAAGGATCAGATCAGAGCAATGAACAGGTTTATTTATGCACTGTTAGGTCATCCTTTTCACTACCCTTGCCATCAGGTAAAAGTAGATCTGAGAGATTTCTCCTACTTCAGAAAATAAGTATTTGACAAAACGACTTGGTTGCTTGAATCACTTCCAAACCGAAACTTAAGAATTTTCTAAATCTGATCTAGTATGCCCTCCCATTTAACAGTTTTATGATGGAATTTGCTTGTACGTGGCTTATACCCTGCTGGAGGTGAAAGGCATTGATGATGATGAATATTGGGGGTCACCAGCCACAATCAAATTGGCCTTATATATTATGACAAAGTCAAAATAGCCACATACTTCAGTTTCAGCCACTGTGAGTGTGATACTGAAGGTACATGTTTACTGCTATAAGTATTTCTACAGTACAAATAAGCCTCTATACGAAATCAAAAGCCACTTTTCTGAATTTCATGGTTTTTCTCATACTCATGTCACATAGTCTAGATGAACTAGTCTAGTCTAGTCTAGATCTAGATCTAGAGTAGTGTCACGGCTGCGAACACACATAGCCTAAAAAAATTGGTATCCTTCGTTTGACCTCGTTTATCTCCGGTCTGGGAAGACCTAGATAGAAACCGAAAGTGGCTAATAGACGCACATTTTTTA
>JAWQUT010000110.1:1800295-1827795 GCA_033807755.1 Ellobium chinense
GGGGGGGGGATGGAGCCAAGAGATGAAAAGAGAGAGAAGAAAACAGAAGAGGATATGTTATTGTTCAAGGTAGTGACATCGACGGAGGAAGAGGGTAAAGCAAGATGATGATGATGGAAGAAGCTACGTCATGTGTGGACTGAAGTTAACTATCGCGGTAAAAGCCCCATCACCATACCTGAGCGAAGAACAGTATCTTTACGAACTCCTTTGCAAGGGGAAGGACCGGCAATCAACAGATACGTCAATTCAAAATGACTGGCTGCAGGAAATGTGGCAAAATCTTTAAATAAATATGCAATGACAAAAAATTGGGATAAAAATAATAATGAAGTTCTCAGAGATTTTTCAACAGATTATTCAGTGTGAAAGTAGCTAAATGTCACGATCGTTATTAATTACCGACAGTCTCAAAGGTGCGCCTAATTCTCATTTGCGTAAGCTTGTGGGACAGCATGGCCAAGCGGCTTGTGAGTCGTTCTCACAATCTGAAGACTGTCAAGTCTGAGGGTCGAGGGTTTGGCTGTGAGTCGGACGGTGTACATTGTTGCATCCTTGGGAAAGACATTGAACTATTGATCCAGACTCCATTCAAAATTTAAAGGAGTACCTGGCTTTAGAGCTGAGGGGCTGGGGTGCTTCACCACGGAGACTAGCAATGACTTTATTATATGTATTTCATTTATGATATTATTGTATATTTATCTGAATGTGATGTTCTGTTGTTGTTTTTATTGTGTAATAACATAATTGTATAACAATGTGTGGCATTGTAAACATACTTTCCGTAGAGAAGTTCAATCTGACCAGTTTCAACATTTTATCTTCCGTCCTTAGGCATCTGGCCCATATCCAAACTCCTGACCAGTTCCGAGTAAAATACTACTATAACAACCTGATGTATGGTCTAGCAACGTATATAGCAGAGGTGTTGGGCAAGGCCCCATGGGAACAGCTGATCAAAGAACATTTCTTTGATCCCCTGGGAATGAAAAACTCGACTTTTGTCACCGAAATCGATTACAGCAGAGACGATGTTGCCTGGCCTTATGTAAGTTATAACGGGACACTTCTTCGAATTCCGTTTGAGCATTCCAGGTATGTATAATGAAGCCACATACTTTTTTGGTGTCATTCATGTCATTTGATTTGGAGACAATGTTTCTTGCTCCAAGGGTGGTTTATCACAGTCAAGGCCCAAGTATATATGCTTAGTCTCTTCCTAATACTGCGTGGGTCTTATTCTCAACTCATCTCGCATTAAAATGCGGATGTTTCTCTTGTTAATGTTGAGGTGCCTCTTGCTGCTTTGCCGGGACCTTCTAGGGTGTTTCCCTCTCTTAACCTTATATCAACAAATACTACAAAGTAACAAGGCGGGACACTCGGCTTATTAAACGTCATTTAACGTTAGCGCCCTCTAGTGAAAGATGGTAAAAATGGCTCTTGTTTTGTTTGGATTTTTTTTTAACAGGGTGATTGTTTAGGATGTCCTGTCTCGCTACTTTGATGACATGAGTTTGTGGGAATTTCTCTTGTCCTTATAACTGGATGCATCTCACATTTAATGACTATGAGTGTCTCTCTTTTTTTCATATTTCACCATTGTTTAGGCGTCACTGTTTTTCCAGCTCTTAAAATTGCATTTGTGTTGCATAATATGTGTTTCTCTTTTCTTGTTTACTATCAGTGTGTGAGTGATACCTTGTCTTCAAGTTTGTCATGACAAAGTAAACGTGTTTCCAGTCCGCATAATAGTCGACTCTAATAATACCGCGCTTTCCCAGGACACAGACAGAATACACATGCAGATGTCCTCCGCCCATGATAATCACATACATTAGAACTTGGTTATAACAGCATGGTCGAAACTTTCAAAATTTAGCTGTTATAACTGTGCACCGTTGTTTTCGAACCGAGGAATTACGACAATGAAATCACCGCTGTATAATATAATTATGTGATAGCCTAGGTAAAAACACCGAAGGGCTGCCGTAGGGCAACAATTCCGAACCCAAGATCTTGTTTGTCTATCAATCATTACTAGCTAGGAAGTCAAAGCGCCAGCCGCATGTAAAAGATTTTTAGCTTGATTTCATGAGCGCATCAGCTGGCAAACTACACTAGTCATGCGAAAACTCGCACCATGGGTGAAGCAGGTATGCCTGAGAGCTGGGTGTTTGCTCTTCCTGCCCCGTTATAATAAGGTTGTTTTTTTTTTAAATAAGACACAAAAGGGTAAACGGGAACTTATAATTCCACCGATGTAACTGGACTCCCGTCATATCCGAAGCCGTTATAAATAGGTTCCATTGTATTTCTTACCCAGCCTCATATCATCCTAAAGCCTGCATTTTGCTCTCCTTCCAGGCGATGGGGTCTGTTGGCCGGATCGGTCGCTTTGGTGACTACAGCTGAAGACATGACTAGATAGATGAACTTTCACTTGTCCAATGGGAAGGACAGCCAAGGCAGTGTGGTAATGAGAAAAGAACTCCTGGACGAGGTTTACACACCCAGAATGGCTCTGCCTCAGCCAACATTGTCAAATTTCCGAAAGCCTAACGTTCCTCACACCATAAGCAGAAGCACGTATACGTTTGGGCTTAGGCGCGGATTTTACAGAGGTAGACCAACTGTTTCAATCACTGTCTTTTACTTCTATTTGCAATTTGCTCAGTTTCATGACATTCCGGGAGCTATCTATGAATAATTCATTCATTCATTCATTCATTCATTCATTCATTCATTCATTCATTCATTCATTTATTCATTCATTCATCTATCCATCCATCCATCCATCCATCCATCCATCCATCCACTTACAGGTTACCGGCGGTTTTCCCACTCCGGATCCAACCACGGTTTTCGGGCCCTGCTGACCCTGCTGCCCACAGAGGATGTGGGCGTGTTCATGGCTATGACAGGGAAGGATGACGGGTATCAGTATCGCCACCCATTGCATATGTACATGATGGATCTCGCCCTCGGACTTCCGCCCTGGCTGAACGCCTCAACCATTTGCTCCTATCCAGCACCATGGAGGCCCGCGCTAGTTGACGAATCACAATCTCCTCCGGTGGCTGACGCTGGGGCTGATTTGAAATTCAGCTGTGAAGAATACGAGGTAATCCAGACTTTGGAACTGGTTTTTGCTGAGACTAAGTAGCGATGTTACCAAAACACAGGTGGTCAACATTCTTCCCTCCACACGCTCCATATTCTCAAGTTCATTTAAACATTTAAAGAGGCAAACTGTCTAGCCTTGAAGACTGCCTACGGAAAACACGTCTACGTTGAAGTAATGTGTCTAGGACAATATGCAAGATGCTGTCTAATTTTGCGCGCTGAGGGTAAGCAAGGGAAACATCATCGATGCTTTAGGAGTTTTCAGTAGTTACTGTTATCGCGCAAAGTTAGACGGCATGGTGCATAAGTCCCTAGATCTAAAGATGGGAAGGAAATTTTGTTTGTTAACTCTTTTTCGGGCGTAGTAATATCTTTTTCCATAGAAGTGCACCACGATTACTTTTATCGGATCAAAGGTCGAAGATTATTCAGAACTGCGTTTGTTTGTTCTCTGCGGCATTGCGAAAAGGGCCGTTCTTGAACTCTGTGGGCGATCCATAGTAAAGGAGGTATCTGGGTTTTTGGTTGGTGCGCGCCAGTAATAGTGAGGAAGGAAGGGTGCACACCTACTAGAGGTTTGTTAGAAATGTGACGTCTTTTGGATCACCGGAAGAGAAAGCTCGGAAACATGGCGGCAACCCTTTACGGTTTCAAATTTGTCAGTGGAACGTCTTTTCAACTGCCTTGTGTTGGAGGAAGATGTGGCACGAATCAACTTTGGGATATATGCTAATGAATGAAGCAAAGGTATAAGTATAGCCCACATCACTCGCAAGTCGTTGCGTTATTTTCTATCTCTTCCGCATTAGTCGCAGCCATCTTGGCTTGCCTAAAGACCGATACTTCCTTTGCTAAGAACAGGTATAGACTGCCATTTTACGACGCCGCAGGGACCAACCAAACACAGCCCTGACGTGTGTTAAGATTGATCCGCGTGAGTATGACATGTCTTCCGTGTGGGCGTATAACATCGCACCTCATAATATAGGTTAAATGCATAACTTGGTATCACTTGCTTTAGAATTTTGGTCTGGCCATAATGATGGTATCCGAGTTCATGTGTAAGCTTCAACAAAAATAAACCGTAACAATGTTATGCGGATTTTTTTTTTTTTGGGGGGGGGGGGGNGGGGGGGAGGCGGGCATAAAAAGGCTGCACACGATCCTGGTTTCCTTCGATCTTCGGAGAACTATGAGTCAAGAAGGGCAGCATGTAAAATCCAATGTTGTTGCATGGTTGTATACAGATGCAAATGTTTTAATTCTTTGGTTCTAAGTTCAATGAGTTTTCGCCTTTACCTTGCTATTCTGATAAGAATGAATCATCGTGATTGAAGTATAACACAACTAATCATGTCATTCCTATACCGCTGACTGGATACTGTGTCAATAGAAGACGCTTCTTTTGCTAATAAAGGTAATGAATGAAATTATATTTATTTTTCTTTTTGTTCAGGGCACCTACAACAACGAAGCTTACGGTAACCTCCAGGTGACCTTCAACGATTCGCTGAATGGTTTAGTCCTGACGTACGGATGGGCATCTTGGCACCTTGTTCCACGCCGCGAAGGCATCGACAGGGAACTCTTTTACGCCAGAGGAATAGAGCTGGCTATCGCATATGATCTTGACCCCATTGAATTCATCCAAGAGTCGTCGAAAATTGTCAAGATCAAGGCCTTTGGGTTCGAGCAGGACGCCCCACCTGTCTTCACTAAGGGGACACCAGAACGCGAAAAACGGTCTGGGAACACTGGAGTGAAAACTGGGACGCACATCGTAGCTCTGGTATTTTTTGCCACCGTGTTTGCTTTGCTTACTTATCCAATGTAATTCAGCTTCTTATCAGAAGCATTTCATGTGGCTAAACTAAGCCAGCTGTCGCTCATTTTTTTATTTACGTCGCAGCTCATTTTTTAATCAGAACGCTTGTTTATCAATAACTATAAGCATTAGGGTACTTTTATACTGACACGCACGATTTCTGTGCGTATCGAAACAGACCTACGCGCGCGAAAAAAAGAGTGTTCATACTAGACCAGATGCAACTGATTTTGTGGTTAACAAGACGCTTACAAAACGTCAGAAACTGATTTTGTGGTGGTGGTGGTGGAAGAAACGGAACATAAATAAACATTGATTTCGGAAATTTTCTGTACATCCAATAAACAAATCGCAAAAATTGCATGTAGAGTTTCATCATTTGCTTCCTGAATTGCTGACCGATGAAAAGAAATTCGTGGAATATTTAGAATGACTCCTGATATGTACAATCATTTGATGATTTTTGTCGGTTTTGTCCCAAATAAAAGGTCGATTCTTGACTTCTGTAATCAATTGGTCATCATCCATCTTGATGTCAGTCAGCCAAGCAGGGAAACAATGAAGGGTAATGTTCCCTGATCTAAACAGACACGTGTCAGTATGAACGCGTGGAGTGCATCCAATGATGACAAAGAGGAGAAACTATCGCACACACTTCATTTGTCTGTCACCTATGCACGACTGAAGTGTGACAACCACTGACGATTTTTGTAGGTGCTCACGACAGTCGCAAGTGTCTTCGCCAGTATAAACAGTCTCAGCCCTGCAAGTAGAAACAAAGAGGGATTTATCATACACGTACAGTTTCTGTCGGTACGCACAGAAATCGTGCGTGTCAATATGAACGTACGCTCACTCAAGTTATTCACGTTTTCCTGCCTTACTCTCAGGCCATGACAAATACGGAATTGTTTATTCTGGCTGGCTGATTCGGAGAGGTGAATAGTGTTGATATCAAATGATGTTTTAGAGCTATTTTGTTCAGTGTAGAATTATTGTCAGTTCATGTGTTCTAAGTCGCCCTTTGCTTATTACGTGCAGTCAGAATTTTCGTTCAGTTTGTGCATGTTTTAGTCGCCTTTGTTTATCAGAATTTTCGTTTAATTTGTGCATGTTTAATTGGTTTAATTAATGACATATTCTATGTTCATCTGAAATTGGCAAAGCTATGTTGTTGTTTTTTTACGTTTTGATTATTGAAATAAAATGTAACTAAAGAGGACACAATGGAATGTGTTTTTATATTCTTGTTTGCACTGATTTTTATTTAATCGTCGAATCACGGGATAATAGTTCTTTATTTCAGGATAGACAAAGATTGCCAGCGGCACATAGAATTTAAGTAGTCTAGAAAAGCAACTTTAGATAACTGATCCCCTGGGCTACTGGTCGGTGTTGTGGTTGGTGTAACTGACACTTTTGCTGATGATAGTACAGGCTAACCCTTGTACATATAGCAGCGACAGTGTTATTGCTTTGTTGTTGTTGTTGTTGTTATTGTTGTTGTTGTGGTGGTGGTGGTGGTGGTGGTGGTGGTGGTAGTGATGGATTTGGTGGTGAGGGTGTTATTGTTGCTTCTGCTGCAACTGCTTCTGCTACTGCTGCTGCCGCTGGTAATTCTGCTGTCATTGGTATTACGGTCGTTGATATTAATGATAACAGTCGAGCTGGTTGTGTTGAAGGTAATGCTCTTGTGATGATTAAAGAAAATGATGGTTTTATGATTTCGGTATTTGTCGCATGATATGATGAATGATATATTTATCTATGATAAATTCTGTGCTGCTATTGAATGGGAAAAGTGATAAAGGAGTGTGATTTGTTTTCTTGGCGGAAACTTAGACAGCAATTAGGTATTTTCAGCTCCTTCACGTGACCTAGGAAATCTTGCTCACACGTTGGTTTGTTTACGTGCTCTGCTCATGTATGATTACTCGTCATTTATCAAAATATCCTAGCAATCCCTAGATCACACGGTGTAACTCATTTTGTACTGTAGCATATCTGTGCTTTACCAAAAAGAACTGGCGGGTCAGGAATAACATCACTGTTTTGTCTTCATCATACTTGCACATAAATAGAATTTGACGAGGGTGAGCGGAACGGAGTATAATGCTAAATTTCAGAATTTGGTATAATGACCTTTTCGGAATTCAGTAAAATATAAACGTCCTTCATTTTAACCCCCACCCTCCTTGAAAGTAGCACCACTTTCCGCCAGAATAACGTATCCTTTAAGCATGTGTGCAAAACGTATAAGATAAAATAAAACAATGGGCCACTATGAATAATTCCCTGTCTCTGCGATAGTTTTTGCCACTGATGCTTGTGTAGTATCTAGCAAACAATATTGAATCTTCTTCCTCTACAACACTGTTTGTCTCCGCGATGAAAGCGGATATAGTAAAATCCCACAAAGTCTAGTTCAGTGACACACAGGGGACGTAATTAAATTATGCTCCCAATTCGTTCGAGTCATGATGGCCATTGGCTCTGGTGACCGGATCCATGGGCGTTCCTACTCGAAAGCGCATGCGCATTTGGGTGGTCAGAGACTGTATGATGTACTTAAGCATTATGTTTGATGATGCATCTGTCTCGATAGTCACCCTATAATGCTAAATCGTCTTTCCTAGTTTTATTTTCAGCCCTATAGTTAAACACTGGGGTTTCCCAGGCTCCACCAGAAGCCCGTCCACTTATCGATTCTATTGTGGCGAATTTCATTAGAGGAAAGGCACTTAAAAGACCACAGTGTGACTTGGCTCTTTTGGTGGTTTAAGGAGCACTGCTTCAAAACAGAGAATGGCAGTATCGATTACAGAATAATAATCAGTCTCCTTACTTGTTTTGTCATTCGTTAGTGAATGCTGTCTCCAGGCTATACTGTGATACATTCAACATCCGCCGTTATTGTCGTGATTGTTGTTGTTGTTGTTGTTGTTGTTGTTGTTGTTGTTGTTGTTGTTGTTGATGGTGGTGGTGGTGGTGATTTGTTGCTGTTGCTGCTTTTGTTGTTGTTGTTGTTGTTGTTGTTGTTGTTGTTGTTGTGTTGTTGTTGTTGTTGCTGTTATCGTTGTTGTTGTTGTTGTTGCTGCTGTTGGTTGTTGCTTTTGCTCCCGTATGTCGTGAGGTTTTCCAGAGGTAAACATGACAGAATTATGCCAAATGGAGTGTTCCTATAAACAATAAATAATTGTGAATAAATTTAACAAATTTACTAAGTTTATTGATCCTGCCCGAAGTTGCTGGATGGTATAGGCCAGTTCAAATTACGCAAACAAATATATTGCTCATTAACCGTGAACAATTACAAACAGACTTAATGAAATGTGTTTTATGCCTATAAATTTATTTACTGTAGTCGCAAGAAGCTCTTATTACGTCCAGTTCCATTATTTTGTTTGACAGGGTTCTATTGCAAGCCAGTGCTGCCTAGTATTCATTACAGACAGATTTCACAATAGGCCTCGTACGCGTTGTTACAGTAAGTGCAGTAAAATTCGTGAGACTCTTCCACAAAGAAATTGTGAGCGGCCCTTATACTTACACATTTTCGTGTAAACGACATCATCTTGAGCCCTGCCCTCACCTTTCTCACCCCGCCCTCCTCAAAATCAATCTCTGATAGCCGTGATTGGTTATAGCGCAGGCAAAAGTGTTGAACACAGCATCCCTCACATGCCAAACTTTAATAGGCTATAGTCAAAAATATGTCCGTGTGCATAATCCTTACGATAGTTAACGCACTGCAGTGATCATGGGAAGCTTATATACTGCGTTAACTACAGTTACCACTACTAATGTTTTAGTAATGGATTATACATACGGCCACTGTGTGGTATCGAGTCACACACGATGCATGCGGTATCGCAGAGTGGTCAAGAGACCCTCCAACTCGCCCACTTAAAGATGAAGCCTGATGGTCACCCAGAGTAGGGGACTTACGGACAGACGGATATCGCTGCGGACGTCCAGGGACAGATCTCCCACCCCAATCCCCAAAAATCCCCGCAGAAAAGAGGCCACTTGACACTCCATTACCGCAAAGGCCGTGTATTATGAGCTCTTCCGAGGGCTTCGATTGGCCAAAGACAAGGAAATGAGAGTGTCCTTCAGTTGAGAAGGACAGTATCATACAATCACATTCGTCATTGCTATCTCCTGCTTAAGACAATCACCTGGTTATGATGGTCAGTGTTGCCTGTCTCCCAGCTTTGATAATACCATTTTGACTGTACGCGGTCAGCAAACAAACTGGATCTGTCTCTTGATGAGGCCATCGTAGAGAGATTCAGATTTCGTTGGTGGCTGTGCCGTGATGTGTGGTTCCACCAGGACACGTTCAGTGTGAATATGGTCCGAAAGAGGACCGAAGATAACATCATATGTGACCACCACAAACTGTCCATGATTTATTACCAGTATAACATGAGAGTCTTGGTTGGTTGGTTGGTTGAAAATGTAACCCATTTGACAGTGTTTACAGTCTTGTAGAGCGGCTGCCTCTTCGGGGACTCAAAAAAAAAAAAACATAAACACATTTCCTTAGATGAAGAGCATCA
This sequence comes from Ellobium chinense, assembly GCA_033807755.1. Classification (NCBI taxonomy): domain Eukaryota; kingdom Metazoa; phylum Mollusca; class Gastropoda; order Ellobiida; family Ellobiidae; genus Ellobium; species Ellobium chinense. The sequence goes on from JAWQUT010000110.1 coordinate 1,809,815, forward strand.
GGAAAAACGTGTTACACGTCAGCTGGCTTGTGTTTGTATGATCCCTGCAATTTGACGAAATGGCAAACCTTAGCAAAGGAAGTATCAGTCAAGCCAAGATGGCAGCACTAATGCGGAATAGACTGAAAATCATGCACTGACTTGAGAATGGTGTTTGCTATGCTTATATCTTTGCCTCATTCATTACCATTCATACCATCGTTGATTCTTGCCACATCTTCCTCCGACACAAGGCCGTTGACAAGACGATCCATTAACAAATTTGTAACCGTAGATAACTGCCGCCATTTTGCCAAGCGTTCTCTTCAGGTGATCCAAAAGACGTCACATTTCTAACAAACCTATAGTAAGTGTGCATCCATTCTCACTGTAACAGCGCGCACAAACAGGAAATGTAGCCCTGATCCGTCGTTTAAAAAGGACGGCCCCTTTGGCACCGCCGCGCCACAAGAACCAACAAACGCAGTATAGGAACGTATTCTGTTATCGAGTTCCAGCTGTTATGATATACTGTGCATATACAGTATGTCGAAGGTAGGAAACCACACTGGGCAAAGGAGATTGCAATAGAAATTCTTATCGTAAGATATGATATTGTAATGTATCTGCCTTTGCAAGACGACATTTCGACGATACATTTTGGCACTGGCCATAAATGGTATACTTTTGCTCTCAGAAGGCTTCCACACTTAAATCTCCTGGAAATCTCAATGTCATAGCTCTCTCTGGTTTCTTTCTACTACCTTTTCGAAATCAATCCCGAGTTCAAGTCTTCATGAAGCAGTATTTCATAACCGGTGCAACATCATATTCTTTAATTTTTTCCAATAGATGCGACATAACACTGATGTTTTGAATTTATTTAATTTTCAGTCAGAGCGCCAACTTTGTGTTTCAGTGTAATAATCCTTCCTTCTACCGTTTCCAGATTGTTCATGTCTAGGCTCTAATGTCTTTCCTACTTTACAATGAAACTGAAAAATGTATACACCACGTAGGCCATCCATCATACACAAGCTCAGATTACGATTACATTCCCTGTAAATTTTGTGGTATCGATTAAAGATTGTATTGGTATTAAGGGGTAATTATCTGTGATGAATCACCAGCCGTCTGATTGCATAACACGGATTACTAATATCAATGCATGATTGGAAAGAGTTAGTGAAAAGATTCGTCACCAACCGTACACGAAAGCCATGCAGCCATTATTCACAGGGAAATCTTGAGCCTACGATTTCGCTCAGGGGCGTAGCACCCATGTAATCTTTGAATCTGAGATTACCAACATGTTATCTATTTGTCCAATACAGTTTAATTAATCTTCAATGTTTTCTAAAATATTGAAACAACTCCTTCGTCCCGTTTCACTTATGAGCCATTTACAAATATTGGCAATGAGATTTTGTCAAGTTAGCTAGTTTTCTTAGCGATAATCTGAGAGCCTTTACACTGTCTAACAGATTCAGCACTCCCTTATCCAAAGGCAATGTAAAGAGAGAATTTTTTTAACAAAGTGGCCAATAATCTGAAAGAAAAAAAACGGCTTACCCGCTTATCTGAGAGTGTTTTGTTGTTTCTTTTCAAGCAAGTCCTTTTCATGTGCGATTTTCCGAGTATTTTTTTTTCTTTCGACGATGAGAGGTTGATGGTCTAGAAGTACCAGGGTTGCAAGATTTAGCTCTTATCAATTTTTTTAATTTTTAAAAGCCACTGACTCCCACCAAAAGAACTATCAAAAAACAAAAAGGATATAAATGCTAGATTTCCCAAAATATCATCCTCGCTACAGTGCTACTCCCCTGGTTTCGTTGCATAGTATGTAGTATGTATGGCCAAAGAAAGAGAAACCAGGGTCCGCATGCATAATCCTTACGTTAGTTAACGCATTGCGGTAACCACGGGAAACTCCCAAAACATTGGTAGTGTTTACTGTAGTTAACGCAATGCGTTACTTAACCTATGGATTATGCATACGTCTACAGCAGTCTTCAAAAGTAATGCAATGAGACTTGCGAACATTGTTTGGTACTGAAGATAAATTTCCCTGCAGGGTAAATATAAATCTAGATTTTATTCTTATGTTTTCTTTCAACTTACCGATGTATAGCATCAACATTTATTCATCACCAGCTAACTCCTCATTACCAACACTCTCAAAGCCAAAGACTTTTCCTACATTTACGTATACTTTTAGTGATCCTTTGCTTCAAAAATAATACTCAAGCATTAAACTTAAATATTATATCTAGCTTTGCAACTGTAATGCATTCTAAAATGCGTCATTATGTTATCTCTGTTTTCAAAACATTCTATCGCACATTCCTGGGGTCAAACTGAGAAGCACGAAAATACCACAACAAATAACAACAACAAAGAAACAAGCTTCCATGCATACAATATAATAATTACATGCGTGCGCAGAACTGTATGCGTACACACTTGCATACACATTTACACATTATCCGAAAAAGTCGATGGCTCTAGGGGACGTTAACTACAACTACAACGTTGATGACGCACCAATACATGTACGCCCACCCAAATCGAACTTTTCACACAAACGCAGAAAAATTTTGTTTTTTACTTGTTCGTGATCCTCTCTGAGATTCCGTAACGACGAGTGTGGCTTGAACTGTAAGTGTTGATCGTTAGGGAAGGGTTGAAATTGCTCCTTGATCTCCTGTTGTCGAAAAGTACAAAATCGTTTTATTGTTTCCCTAAAATAGTTATGTGGCATTGCCCGAGGGTGTTGAAAGTTTAAGTTGAGAAAATCCATCGTTATGCTTTAGTTTCAGATATGTTTATTGATGGTTATCTTGAAGTGTTTTGTGAGGTGGTGGTCTTACCGTGGTTAATGCTTAGGCATGAAATAACAAGCAGCAAGAGTCTCCGTGCAAATAATCCGATTATAACAGGTCAATTATTTACTTTTCTCGAATTTCGACAATTGAGCTTGACTCCCGAAAATTACGTCCCTCCGCAAAATAATTCCGTTCAAATTGTTTAAATGGCTTCTTACACCATCAAGTAAATAAAGAAGGCGCAATTGTAACGTTCTACCTCGCATTATTTGGACATTATCTAATATTATATGCTTTTCTGTCAGCACGAAGAACGACTGCTAGTTTGGAGAGTAAACGTATTTTACAACCTTACGCGAGAACCGAGCGGTACAGGAAATCCTTTGTACCTTCAACGTCAAGGAAACTTAGGAGTAATAGTATATAAAGTGTTGGGAGAATGTGAGAGTTAGCAGGTATGTGTAGGTATATATATATATATGTGTGTGTGTGTGTGTGTGTGTGTGTGTGTGTGTGTGTGTGTGTGTGTGTGTGTGTGTGTGTGTGCGTGTGTGTGTGTGTGTGTGTGTGTGTGTATGGATGATGCGTGTGTGCGTGTGTGTGTGTGGTTTGTATGTGTGTGTGTACGGATGTGTGTGTGCGTGAGTATGTGTGCGGTGTGTATGTGTGTGTGTTATGTTTGCGTATTATGAGTCAGTATGACATTGTATGTTAGTTTTATAGCCTACCAGAGTTCATTATTGATGTATTGTTTGAATATTGTCTTTGTGCACTTGTTCAAGACAAATTTCCTGAAGGATTAATAAAGTTTATCTTATCTTATCTTATCTTATCTTATCTTATCTTATCTTAAGATATATGCCAGGTGTGTTGTTGATGTTGCTGTTGTTGTTGCTGCTGCTGTTGTTGTTGTTGTTCTTGTAATTGTTGTGGTTGTTGTTGTTGATGATGATGATGATGATGTTGTTGTTGTTGTTGTTGTTGTTGTTGTTGTTGTTGTTGTTGTTGTTGTTGTTGTTGTTGTCGTCACTCTGACTTCTGCACTCATGTAGCGAAATGCCATTTCTGACTTTCCCAAATGGTAGATCGTCGCCAAAATAATTTTTTAACAAACAACATTCTTACAGTGCCCTCTACATTACAATTTATACTCTCGCCCAGGAAGAATCAAGCAATGCTGCCATATTACAGCAATGGTTCCATTATTACAGCTCAGAATAAGTGTTCTCCAAACGTCGGATGAATATGTAGGCCTAAATCAACGTCAGTATTCAACAATACGTGAACAAATAAGTAAGTAAATAAACAAGTAGATAAATGTCTAAAAAAAACGACCAAACATGGTAGTATAAAAATATATAATTATGATCCATTCATTGATAGATTTTTATATAAATAACAACATGTAGAAACACAAGATATGAACTGAATTTTAACAATGCATTGAAGTATAAATAAAAAGGCTCCTTTAGTAGACTTCTTCAAGTGCATTCAAATTTACTGTGCTTGGGACTCTAAATGATATAATATAGTATTCCTACAGGGAAGTAGGCTACGCCGACAGGAAATATTTGATAGAACCTAGCATGCTTAAAATAAAACAGCTTTTAAATAATAATAATCCACCAGTAAGCTTTAGATCGTCGTAATATTTAAGTAAGAAATATGTACTGAAAAATCTTAATGACGCAGTTGTACCGAGTTCTGATTTTTTCTTGACAGATTGGAAGGAAACAGTTAACCTTGTTGATGTGGAAGTGCATATTCATGTTCATGTTCATGTTCATGTAGGATAAAACAGTTTAGACTTAATGAGGACAGTGAGAGATATATCACTGTAATACTAATATATCATCTGTCCCTTCATTTGTAATTATTTGCTCATTTTTATACTAAACTATGTTGAAAAATAAACTTTTTAAGCTTGTTAAGCATTAAGTTCCAGAAACACCCTGATTAATCCAGTGGTATTAGACCAAATTCATTACAAAATAAAACCACGGATTTCTCACTGTGTTAGTGACAGTGACCATGACAGTAACAATGATCTTCATAAGCAGTCGTTTCACAAGGAATATGGAGCATTACAATGACAAGATTTTTTGTTTACTATAAGGATAATAAGCTAAAGAACATACATATTAGCATCTTCACAGTTCGTAGGCAAACAATTTCATGAGAAGATACAAATAGTGCAAATTTTCTAATTACTGTGTACGAGTATTTTGTGCTTGCAAAGAGAACTTTGTCTCGGAGAAATTTGGACGGTTAAGAAAGTATGGTTTTGAATAGAAAAAACATGTGTTTAGACTCATATGCATCTCCCGATCGCAATTTTTAAAGTTTACTCAGGAGAAAGCCAGGGCAATGACACTGAAAAATTGTCTACTTAGACTGATGACGACGTGTCAGGAGTGTCATGAATACCTTGTACAAAAATGGGTGGGTCTTCCGGCGTAACACTCTTATAATTTGTATAGTATAGACATATATAATAAAGGACAACCATGAAAGACTGATGGCTTATATGAAGTATGCAAGACATGGAAGGGTAACTTCTCTTGTAAAACTAGAACACACAACACGCCGCGTTTTACGGGCGCACAGGCACCATGGATAAGAGTTAAAAGAACAATGGCAAAAGGAAACTGGATAAATCTTGAGATTGCATTTTCTCAGTCAATTTTTTTTTATTTTTTGTGCAATGCGGTCGTTGAAAATTTCATATCAAGTATATTATTATCATATCACTATCATCTCAGCACAAATGATTTAAGGGCTTGCTAAAAAAAAAAAGTGAAAGAGTAAGAAATCTACTAAGATTTAGATCTACATAAATATAATTAAGCAAAAGGGAAGAGGTTAGTCAAATACCGGTCATCTTTTCCATTTCAACCCACTCCCAATCCCAATACTTTAAATGTCCTAGTGAGTTAAGCATTATTATGTGAGAGTGCAATATGAGCTATGTTGATGTAACTTGGTCACCCTATTGCTGCTACCGCTGCTGCTGCCACCACCATCTTATGCTTCTGTAGTTTGTTACCGGGTATTATAGAGTGAGTGAGTGAGTGAGTGAGTGAGTGAGGAGACTAGGGCGAGTGAGCCAAGGAGAGAGAAATGGAGATAAAAAGTCAGTTACGCAGCAAAGTACCATTCGAGTGAGTAAGCAACTTAATCAATTAATTAATGATGACGCAGACTCTGTCTCTGTCTCTGTCTCTCTCTGTCTGTCTCTCTCTCTCTCTCTCTCTCTCTATCTCTCTCTCTGCCTCTCTCTCTTTTTTTCTCTCTCTCTTTCTTTCTCTCTTTCTCTCTCTCTCTTTCTTTCTCCCCTCTCCTTCTCTCTCTCTCTCTCTCTCCCTCTCTCTCTCTTTCTCTCTCTCTCTCTCTCTCTCTCTCTCTCTCTCTCTAAAATCATTCTTTGCCACTGTACTGCCATGACATTTATTATTTATGAAGATTATTGTTGCTCACGCTGTTGTTGGTGGTGGTTGGTGGTGATGGTGGTAGAGGAGATGGCTGATGATGATGGTTATGTCAGTGCCAATGCTCTAGTAATGGACAATGATACCAGCGAAATCAGTGTCTCTAGCGCTCACACGACATGAAAAGAACACCGGAACTGGTGACAAGACTGCAGGGAGGGACAGTTAGGTCTGGTCACGCTAATTCCACCCCACGATGGATATAACCCGCGCCCAAAGACAGTAACGATAGTATCAGATGGAACTAATAATGAAAGCGAAGAAGAAGAAAAAGAAGAAAAGGAAGAAGAAGGCACTAACGACAGAGTACCTATCAAGCTGTCATGTGACGTGAGCCACCCCGCGAGTGACACTGGGGTTCCCGAGGCCGCGATGATCATGTTAGCGCTGCGCGTTAGCGGGGTCGTTAGGAACAACGGGAACACGACGGTGGTGCTGTTTCTATCACCATTCCGCAGGACACGGAGACAGAGTGCCAGAAAATTGATGACTGCGACGTGAGCCAGGGGTAGGGTAAGTGTTGTCGCTTTACACTACAGACCGCTATCAGTGGACTCTCACTGGACAGATCTTTTTTGTGTGTGTGCTGAGGTTTGTTTGTTGGTGTGTCAGAGTGCTGGGCTTGGCTTTGTTGTTGTTTTTTTTCCACTTTTATTTTTTATTTCCAAAAAAAAAATTAATATTGATGATGATCCAATGGCATTTTTTACAGTGGAACTCTGTTAATACAAACATTGCTTGACACAGTTTTATTTGTGGCTTAGCATGCTCCCACTCAACACTCCCAATTAATTGCTTTGTTCCATATAAAAAGCAGCCTTGATAACACAAAAACGTCTGGTACCACAGTCTAAAACTTGGGTTCGTTGGGATTTACCAAGAGTTGTGTTACCAAGAGTTCCATTGTATTTGTAAGTGATTGAATATCTAGAGATTTTTGCACCGTACCTACAGCTGATCTGTTGTTGTTCTTCTGCCTGCTTTAGCCAAATTTAGGCATTTTAGGAATACAGCCGAGCCTGTATATGGCAACCACTATTTGATCCTATGAAAGCGGTTTTATTAGACTGGTGTTCGCCTTATACAGGGTGAATTTGTGAAGGGGAAAGCATCCCTCTCTGTTTTCAAGTTAATTTATCTTGGTGATGGACCAGAGGCTGTCCTTTATGGCACCGTTAAAGAAAAAAAAAAAATCACAGATTCAAACGCTAAAAAAAAACGGCTTAAAAATATATGGTTCGCCGCGAAACTCTTGCTTGTTCTTGGGAGGTTTAAATTAACAGATTGGTGGGCGCCATATAAGTGGTTTTTTTTCCATACTATTTTGACATCAGAAAGGGCGGCCGGCCGCGATAGAGATACAGAGATGGTCGCTATTTGGAGTTCAAAAAAGATTGGAAGTTTTGTTCCTGCAGCCGGTGATCGTGAGATACAGGTGGTCAACAAACCAGGTTTGACTGTAATATTATTTCTCTTATTTTTTTTTTCTTTGTATTTTATTATGCTAGAGTAATGGTCGCCCAAGTGTCACGTACACAAAAAAAATGAATGTAAGAAACTTTAACACATCCATAAAAAGGAAACAAAAAGCACGTGTTTTGTTTGTTTGTTTGTTTTTTTATTTCCTTGCAAGGAAATTCTATTTCATTTCTCCTAATCGAGGCAGTTATTCAAAATGTATGCAAATGTGTTTACAGACAGAGTAATAAGAACGTCATTGGCGACACCTTTCTGCCACCACCTTCCCCCACTTCCCAACCCCATCCCTCCCTCCAGCATATGAGTGGGACAAACTCCCTCCTGTATTATGACCATGGTATAATTTAATGTCAGCAAAGACTTCAATAGATTTTACTAACCATAAATGCCAGGTCACCACTGTCTAGCTGTGTGTGTGCGGGGGGAGGGGCGGGGCGGGGGGAGTGCCAAATACGGCCCTGCTCATAATAAAACTCCTAGAAATATTACGTCTGTTTAGAAATATTTTCTCACTCTTCTATCAGTCACGAGGTCTCCATTATTTTTAATATATATTTCAGCTCTTTGTCTGTGTTTGTGGGTATTTTCTTTCTTCAAAATTGTTCTTGCATTTAGCAGAGCAAAGGACAGGAAACGGTGGAGAGAGAGAGAGAGAGAGAGAGAGAGAGAGAGAGAGAGAGAGAGTACGTCTGGCTTCGCAATTAGACGCAATTTCAACACTGCGCGATCGCTCAAAAAGTTAAAAAAGAGTATGACAGCGTATTTCAGGTTTATAATAAAAGTCAAGATACGTTACATAGAACTGCGGCCATGTATTTGTGAATGGAGAACGAACGTCTAGCTTCTGTCACAGCACATCGCTTGGCTGCCAACAAAATGTGGAAATGACAACACTGTTTTCCATCATGAAAAACTCTTAGAAGTGTTTAAAGTTAACAAGGGCTGCCACTCCCAGAGGTTTTCACTAGATCTATTGAAATTCAGTTTTTCAAGTGATCTAATGAAGGAAATTTAAAAAACCCAGTGAAACGTTGTAAGGGGAAAATTGTTTTATTTCATAAATTTATTTTGACATCCAATTGATAATACCTTGCACGGATGTATATAGCTAGAAAACAAACGTCTGAATCAGTTCACTAGATAATAGCCTAAACTCATCATAACCATTACCCTAAGCACAATCAGGTGACTATTTATGCACTTTCTAAGCCCCAGCCTCAAACCACTATAAATATATGTGTTCCATATGTGTATGTAAGTTGAGCTTTTTAGTCTCTGCAGTATACTACACTGTGAAGAAGTTTCACGGGTTTTTTTCTTCTTCTTTGTTATTGTTTGTTCATTTCATATTTCTAGTAATTTAGCTGCCTCTCCAATAATTATAACAGACATTTGAATTAAACTGCCAAATACTACTTCAGAGTGTAAAAAAAAAAGTGTCTTTGTGAAATCTAGTGAAATATGGCTTTAGAATTTATTGAAATGGCAAACTTCTAGAGTGGCAGCTGGTTCCAAGCTGGGCGGAGCCTCCGGGGTAGCTATGTAAAATGTCTTCAATTATTGAATTAATGGTTTCCGGCGAAACCGTTGACATGAGTTTTCGAACAAGAGGAGAGGGTCGTACATCTCTCATTCCCTGTCTCATTTATTTTTAGTTCCTGCGAGGCAACTGTAAGTATTTGCTGTACTGTTGTGACGCTCCCTAATCTGGAGCAGTGACTTTTTCCCTGGATCATAAAAATCGTGGGTATAGCACTCTAGATTTTCTTAAATTCCTTTTTCACAAACGAGATACGATTACGTATCGTTTGCGCTATTGAATGCACATTCACAAAGAGGATCCGGAGGCAGATTTCCACGATTATGACGTCTGATGGCTGAAACAAAATCCCTGATTAACCTGGTTTTTCAAATACACATTTGGCCCAAGGGACTTCGGATGAAATGTTTTCATCAATAGCTAAAATCTGTATTGATGCTTTTCGGCATGTACTCCAAGGCTAAGAAAAGAAAAGCGTGAGGCATGTGAAGAAATATAGATGCATGATCAAACTTTCAGAGATGCGATGTCATAAGTAGAGACTACAAGCTGTATAGCGAATTTATATCGTTTCAAAATATTCAGATGGATAATTTGATTACGTAGTCCCCAGAGACATGTTATACTCCATTCACGAAATAAATTAATCCACTTACGAAGGGGATTAACGCCAATGGACTTTCTACCAAGAGTTTCGTTTATTCAGCCTCATACTTAGTCACTAATTACTTGGCACAAATACGACAACCATTGTCAAAGACGTTGCTAATATTTTCTTTAAAAATTGGTTATTGCTAGCAGCTAAATTTGTTTTTTTCTCATTGTCATAATTATGATATAAACGATAATGTCTGAATCAGAAGACGTCGGTGGCTTTCTGTGAGCTGATGACGTCAGCCTGGACGTTTCCTTGGGACGCGCGCGTAATTCAGTTCAGTGCTCTTGAAAAAGACACTCTTTTCTCACTCGTGAGCGTATGAAAGTTTAACATACGGGAACTCATGCTCGCCCTTTCCCATAGTGAATGTGGGAAATGAACCATTATTTTACCGCTATGGCATTGGATGCCTCCGTAATTTCAGAGCAAAGGCATCAGGCTTCGTTAAATACCTTTTAAAAAAAAGGAGCATTTGTCTGACAAGAATCGGCTGTAAGCAAAAAAATTTTACTTTTCCGAGTTTTCTTAGCTGTCACGTTTTTGTTGTTGTTGTTGTTGTTGTTGTTGTTGTTGTTGTTGTTGTTGTTGTTGTTGTTCTTTCTGAATGATGCGTCATTCACATACTTATGATCCATCTGTTAGAAATAGCATCCTCCGCGCAGATGAGAAGATTGTTCTCCACAGTTAGGTCAGATGCAAATTTTATGTCCCATTGTTTGGAATTTTAGGCCCATTCTGATTACAATATCGGAATTCACGCACGAGTTCAAAATCAAATTAAGGAACGTAACTTTGCTATGAGAAATTAGCCTAGAACTTTTCATGCTGACATGCAAAAAAACATATTCGCTTGCGTTGCCATTTGTCTCCAAACTTGTTGTTTACCTATTGAAGCTGGCAGATGACATAACTTAAGTGTTGAAGATCGCATATTAATATGTCAACACTGTAACTCTGGCCAAGGAGATGAGTTTCACGCCTTGCTGGAATGTCAAAAATTTTCACATGATAGGCTCAATCTACTTAAGAATAAATATTATAGACATCCAAATACTTTGAACGCCCATGAACTCTTTGCCAGTCAGAATAAAAGTATTCTTCAAAAACTCGCTATTTTCTGCAATGTAATACCTCATGATTGTAGGTGTGAGTGTGTGTTGTGTGTGGGGGTGTGTGCTTGTGGGATGTGGATGTGTGTGTATGTGTATGTGTGTAAATGAGTGTGTGAGTGTGTATGTGTGTGTGTGTGTGTATGTGTGTGTGTGTGTGCGTGCGTGTGTGTNATGTTACTATTATGCTTAAATCGGTCGCTTTACTGCTTAAGTAGACTATATGATGGTTGTTTAGTCGCTCACATGTATTTGCCTTATATTTTGTAACCATTTGCCCATATGTTGCATAGTGCAACCTGGGTTCAGAATGAAATGAAAAATGAAACTTCAAGTCTGTGGAATACGACGCCAAACGTCAATACGTGACGAATAGGTGATACCAATCAGATTTTAACAGAGCTCACTGACTTTCTCAGATAATTAACTCACCCATTATCTTTATAAGAGAGTTGCACCACTGTGTTCAGTTTCATCATAACTTAAGGNGGGGCACTACCCTTTTCCAGAGATTGTGATACACATAACATAGTGTGCAACTTATCCCCATGAGTGCATTTAATTTCTATGCAAAATTACACACAAAAGTGCTGAATAGTGCATAGATCTTAGAACACGTGTCTTTAGCTAATGGCACCAGCTGTTTGACATCAGATTTCACCCATGTCTCTTAGATACCTTTATATATGGTCCTATGGAGGCTTTTTTTTTTNGGGGGGGATTTTCGGTCTTGATGCAGAATTATCAGAAACTAGCAGCATCCTGTGATAATAAATGAAGTAACCATATTTCCAAACAGAAAATCAGGAAAAGCCTCCATATATCAATGCATATACATGTCTAAGAGACGTGGATCAAATCAGGGATAAAAAAATAAAAAAAAACTGATGCCATCGCAAATGACAGTTGCTCTAAGATAATCACCCTTGGGGGAGAAAAATGCACCATTCAGCACTTTGGTGTGTACGTTTGCATAGGAATTTACTACATTCATGATGATAAGTTGCACACCCTGTCATGTGCAATACATCCTTTGCAAAAGGGTGGTGCCTTGCCTTAATCCCTTCTCTGATATTTCTTTTTTTTTATTTTTTGTGGGGGTTGACACTTATTCAAGACGAAATAGAGTTGCACCAATTGCACATTTTCAGAGCTTCTCTGCGAGATTTAATTCATTAATATGAGTCAACCTGTAGGCTGCAACCTTCCCTTTCCATTCCCACCATCATCATCACTTTTTCCTCCTGAAAGAAATACTAAGGATGAAAATAGCTGAAAATCCTTAAGCTGGCAAATTTTTATTCATGGCTATCTAAAGCTTTCAGTGTTTTCTGTGTAACCTTAGTTTGACGTCTGACTTTTATTCATAGTCTATACTATTTTCATCCCTACTTGTGGAAGCAATTTAATATTTTATGGCATTGTGTTCCGTACAGGCAAATTGATATGGTCGAGATTGGTTTGATGTGTACGTGGGTTACTTTTTGAACTAGACTTTGCTTATACATGCAGTGTAGTGCCAATTTTTCTCCTCACTGATCATTGAGACTATGTGCAATTAATTTCTAGTGTATAGAACTGTCTTTCTAGTAATTATTAGGCTTTCTTGAATGTATTTAGCTACATATTTTTTAGATAAAAATTTATGACTGGGGGAGGGGGAGGGGAGTAGAGAGAGAGTAGAATAATAACACATAGTCCTAGAGAACTATTTCATGGTCCGTTTTAGGAAATTATTATGACAGAGATATTAATGCTTCACTACTTGTTGCCTGTTTCGTATTCGCGTTTTTTTCTCTAATGTATAGATTATGTGTATTCTCCCGTGCCGTCCTTGCTGCAGTTTCATGACCTCTTGTCGTCAATCTAATAGTCTATACTTTTATTCGTTTCGTAGTAGCTTGAGTGAAGGTTCTAATTTCCGTTTCATTATTGCTGTCTTCCTGAAAATGTCCACCTATTGTTGTTGTTTTTTTCTGTTTGTTTTCTATAAAATTGTATTTTTGACTCTCTTAGAGATTATTATAGATATTTCTATGAAGTTTAATTTTCAGATTATTTTTAATAAAGGCCGACTGACTATTTACATCGCATAACAGAAAGTGACTGTGTAACATTGTGCTACCTTCCAAATGTTGAATAATTATTAATATATATGTAAAGCCTTAAGTATGGGAGTGCAGCTCTCTAAGCTTTTAACTACTGCAGCTGCATTAGCAACGAACGTTTCTAACGTGTAACATGACCAGAAAAGAAAAATAATTATCTCACCACCTTCTCTTTCTCTCATCACACTCAGCCTTGTGCTTCTTTCTCACTCTGTCCTTCATTTAATCTCTCCGCTCACCATGTTTTCTCATCTCACCCTTCTGTCTCCCTATTTCCTTGGTCCCCTTCGTGGCCGCTCCATCTCGAATCTCAGCTCCCAGAACCTTCAAGACGGTGCTCAAATTATCTCTCTGTCTCAATATTTGCTGTGCTCCAAGAGTCGCCTTACCTCTTTCATCTCCATTGCCTCTTCTCTTTCATTCTTTTCCTCATCCCTTATTCAATTTCAATCTCTGTTTCTTTTTTTTTTCTCTTTTTCTTTTTTCTCTTTGCTCACCGCTTCCTCCGTCTTCCGACTTAAGTCAATGCCTCTGGCCTTTTCAGCGACCAATAACATGCCTCGTTCTATCTTTACCATTAAGTTGGCGCATGTCACTGTCCATATTCCCTTGCTAGCCGACCGGGGTCCTGATAGACTCCTCAACGCCTAGCCGTATCGTCTGATGTGTCATTTGGGCCAGGCTTGTCGCCCCCTTGCTAGATCATCTGTGTCATATTTGAACACTTCCTTCGGGTGATGGGTGAGGAGATGTGTCGATAATTATGTCTCCGCGTAATGGCAACTCCTCGGGAGCAAGTCACAAGTGTTGATATTAAAAGATGTTGTGCATATCCGGTGACTTTTTGTTTAGAATTATAGCATTGAATAGTGAGGAAATGTTACAATTTAAGCAGAAGTTGCTATTATTTGCATTACCATTAATCGGAGTGGGTTTTATTTGGTTTTTGTGTTGTTTTTTTTCCAAAAATTTTAAAGCGAAGTGGAAGAAGTATAGTTTTTTTAAATGATATATATTGTTATGTTGTTCTATAAACGCATGCTACAGTTAGATTATAGTGTATTTTTCTTAATTGCATCCCGGCACCAACTTTGCGTATTCCTATAAGGTTAAACTATACCTTGTGATAACTGTAAAGACAAAGTACATGTGTCCGTTCATTCTATAGTGCCTGCCTTTTCTGCGAGGTGAACTTCTAATACGGGGCATACTCACAATACAGTGCAGTTGCTGATAACAGATCTGGTAGAGAGATAATTGCATCATCTATATCTGATTTCATGCACGTATCTAAATGCACCAGAAACGAAAGAACTGAAAACCTGTAAAGAGTCCATTAACGCTGGTGAAGAAAATCCCACACAAAAAAAAGTACAAAATGTGTCTATGCAAGTTTTATTTGATGATAACTTATACAAATATTTACTTCATAGACTTGAAAGTTTGGTTGGTCTACGGTCTACAATCACAGACGATGTTACAGCCGTCCAAGTTCATATTTATTAATAATGATAAAAAATAGTATACAGCGTGTGTGATTTTACTGTAAAGGCCCTAGTTTTATTTATAAGATTTAAAGAACAGATCCGATAAGATGAAAAATGCAGAGATCGATATAAAAGAAATGCGTTCACAGTTCCTTCTTTAAGCAAGCTAAGACAAAACTTCATGCATGAAGAATATTTGTTCTTTTTTACATCAGCATATTGAGGGTATTTTCTGTAACATCATTAAAGAAGCGGCACCAAAAGCAACCCTCTACCCCCTACCCCGCTTCTAGAACTAGATTCCACACCCTTGCACATTGCACATTGTGCATCAGACTTCCTAAGCCAATCACAATCCCTCAAATTCGATCACTTACATAACACCTTCAGCCTATTACATCAACGGTGTCTGTGCCAACTCTTGGCGTTTGTGAAAGCCGATGATGCCTCAAACCACAGCAAGATTCTGATGACATGAAGTACCTGCTTGCAACAGCGCGTCTACACCAGCACCTCCATCCGAAAAATAAGCCATGCTTAATGCCCTTCATCACTAATGGACTCATCCAGTAAGATCTTAGAGCGCTGCAGGAAAGCTGGCATTCGCTGGGACTGAATAAGGATAAAGAGGCTAGGATACCGTAATTCAGTGTGCACTTTAGACAATGTAAATGTTTATAACACTACACTGATCCTCATGATCAGGATCTCTAACTCCAGGAAGCTACTCTATAGTTTTGATCTGGTAAAGTTTTCGAGTTCCTTTGTGAAACTTGATAAAGAAAATGAGGCCTCGGGATTAAAGCGATACAACGAATATACGGGAATTTCGACTTTATGAGGTTTCAGGTCATGAGAACAGAATAGACAAATAAAGCATTAAACTAATAGCTATTTCCCCGAGTGCTGCGAAACCCCATCATCGGCAGGAGATTTGTACTCTCAAAACGCAACGATTAGCTCGAAACACTCAGTCAACAAGCATGGTTATCATTGATACGCTTCAGAAAAACAATGTTCTTCACATGCAGGCGTACAGTTGGGGGAGGGGAGGGGGGTCCCCCTCTGTCTGTATCGTCACTTAATGGAATAATGCGTCTGTTGATCTTTTATCCTGAAGTCATAAGGGCCTACTGCGTATACTGCGCTTTGATTCAATGGGAGCTTTGCTACCAAAGAAAATCTTGCCTTTGACAGATAAATGTAAGCTTCATACTTTCTTATCCTCTGTAATTTTTAGACACAGCTCAGACTTCTATAAATCTCCATGTTGCTCGTTTCAAAATCGATTTAATATAATAATGTAACTTCTCAACTCGCTATTTCTTAATGCAAACACAACGTTTCAAAAGCGCCGACGGCATAAGAAGAAAAAAAAATTATCTGGCAGACACGTTGTGATATTTCGGTTCTATGCTCATCTCAGAGAGACCCTGAACTGGACTGGAGATATTTCTGTGACATTATGCCATCACATTCTATCTCCAAAGCACATCATCGAACGAACGCCTTGAAGTGCTCACTCCTGTATGCCTTTTTTCCTTCACCTCGTCTTTCTATCTCGCAAAGCAATAGATGAAAGTTAAGTGACGCTCGGGGAAGGGATGTGATTCGTGCTCTTCCCATCCATCCATCCATCCATCCATCCATCCATCCATCCATCCATCCATCCATCCATCCCTGCCAAATCATGGTGCAGGCGATTTACGTTTGAAGTCTACTTATTTTCGTATATCTTAATTATTTGGCATTCTATAGATTCGCAATCAGTTTTACGTGTAACGGTCATGAGAACTAATTCCTGATAATAATGCAGTTTATAAGTCTCGTACAGGCTGGTGCCTGCTCACGCGACTTTACACTATCATTACCCCAGTAGACCAGGTCACTCTAAAACTTTCTTAACTCCCTGGGGAATATACCATGCCGCTGCCATATACAGGCGCTGATCACTAGCATTCTGACGATAGCTTTCACTGCCTATAGCCAGGTACCCATTTAACAGAAGGGTGGACTGAGGGAAATGTGAATGAAATTATTTCCCAAGGCACCTACAACGTGACCGTGATCGGGAATCGAACCGGCGACCTTGAGATTTTGAGCCCAACACCGCAACCATTCGGCCACGCCGCTCCATTACCATAATGCCAAGCTTTTCCCATCACAGAGAAGGCAACCTTAATTTCTGCGTACTCTTTGCTTGCCTCTTTGTTCTCCATCCGTCTGTCTCTCCTCTTTTGTGCTTTCCTCCGGGATGACACCCCTGCCTCAACCATTTCTCGGCGTCTTTGTCAGTCTTTGCCCATATTCTCTCCCTTCCCCCCCCCCCNTCCATCCCACACCCTCTTCTTCACCACAGCTTCCATGGTTTTCTATCTCTCTTTCCAATACCATCGAATTCCAACATAAAGATGTCTCTTCTATGACGAATGCATGCCGTTGACAGCTCCTCTCAATTACTGTGGCTGGGCCATAGCGGGGACTGCCACTTTAGACGTCAATGATCTTGTCAACGGTATCCCACCGAAGTGGCCTGGATTACTAGGAACCCCTGATACCGTAGGCAAGACATCATGACCTGGTCAGTGAGGCTAGTGGGGACCAAGGTCACGATAGAAATGAGGTTATGAGGACTGAGTAATGATTTCCTTCGCCAGCAGCGCAGCCGTCAATGGCGGTGAAACTCGAGAAAAAATATTCGTAGGAGAAGCTTTACCAAGTAAGCACAGAAAAGAGCAGATATCATGGAGTAGTGAACGACAGTAGACATTGAATATACGTAGGTTTACTAAGTAGATTTACGTTTTCTCCGACCCCGGGGAAGGGAGAGGAGACGGGAAGCGAAAGAGTGAAGTTAGTGAATGGCAGTGAAATGAGACAAGGAAAAGAAAACTCTACTCTCAGAAGAGTGACAATGAAACCCTTTGGACTGGAAAATTAGCACAGTATCTGTGCTTGATGCAGCTGTCGGTGTAACTCGTTATCCCTTACTCAGCTGAGAAGGAGCGAATGACTGACTAGATCATTAGGTATCAAGGCGGCCAGCCGGTAACCTTCGCCACGAAGCAACAACATGACTTAATCTAGTGAAGCGTCTGGACGCTTTCGATCTAATGGAGGTGTAGGGCTACGAGAGTTAAGATATGCCTTTTAAAGTCCCCACCCACTCTTGCGCTCATTCATTTCTCTCATTTCTCTTGAGGACCGTAGCAATAAGTTGTCGTAGCTATTTAAACCCAGGGCAAAGAGGCAATGACCAAAAACCTAGTATTCCTCTAGATGTATTCCTCTTCGTTAATCCGGCGACC
>JAWQUT010000110.1:1832795-1840036 GCA_033807755.1 Ellobium chinense
TACGTTAATGTTAATCAATTTATTCATCTTTAGGGTTTTAGGACTTTCTTTTACTGTGGCATTCTGCATTAGAATAGCGTGTTTTTGTAGCTTCCATTATAATATATCAAGAGTATGTGTAAAGTTTCTAGATGGCGGATTTATATCGTTATGTTGATGTTGGTGACGAAGAAGGTGGTGGTAATGCTGAGCCTGTTGAATTGTAACTAAAGTAGACGTCAGCCGAAAAGTTTTGGTAAATATGATTTGAATGAAGGTTTCCTTAATTAGACCTAGACTACATTTTATTAAAATAAATTCATCAGGAGTTCAATTACATTTTTTCGTACCCTCTGGTACACAATGATAATGACGCGTATTGTTGTGATAACGATAATGAACTTCTTTTCCTTTTTCCTCCTACTAGATCAGCCCCTCCTACTTTTCCTCCTCCTCATTCTTGTTCTCCTACTTCACCCTTTTCTGCTTCCCTTATTTCACAACTGTTGCCTTCAATCACAATACGATTCTCCGATTCCAAAATCGGATGTTGTTAATGTGGTCTTAGTAATGGCTATAGTCCACTTTGCATGTAATTTCTATCAAAACGTTTTTCCGGAACATGTCATTACTGCACATAGAGACGTGCTTTTCACAGGAATATAATAATATCCTTTTTCTTCAGCTCCTAGTCCCGTAAACGTATTTCTTGAGCATTGTTGTCTCACGCTTTTGATCGAGTAAAAGAGAAACGATTGACACGAAACAGTTCAAGCAGGGCAAACATTTAAAATCGTTATTGTTGCTTTATTTTAAAAGTGCCAGAAAAACTGTTTCTTTCCTCGATCATTGTCCCGCCTCTCTTTACCCTTAAGAATAACTGATCGATTTGCCTGCGGTGCCAAACACACACGCATTGTTAAAATCTATACTTGTGCTACCTGTTCTGAAATAACAGGCCCAAAGTGGCTAAATTACGCCCTTTCTCGAAAGTACCTGTTAGGCCATAGCTTCAAGGTGCGTTGTTGTATCAAAATTACAGGGATAGGACACCACGCAGTCTTGCATTTCCTTTTTCGAAAGGCTAAATTTTGGTTTCCGATTTGCTCGCAATTTTTTATTTATTTTTCTTTGATTTAATTTTTAACACTTGGGAAGACCTTCTGGGCATTGATGTGGCAAAATCAATGGAGGATTCCGTGGTTGTAAGATCTGATGTAATGATTATAATTACCGATAAATAGCTTGCTATCTTTGCCAATGGTTTAGCTGTAACCTTGTTTTTTCTTGAGGTGCTGTACCATTATGTCTCAGTCAGTAATGTGAAGAAAGTTGACTGACGACAGCAGCAGCAAGACCCATCGTCTCCTATTTAATTTTCCATTTTAATTTTTTTTTGGCTGATCACCTTATTTCACTTTGTAATGGATTGCAAGTCAAAGTCAAGAGATGTTGTATTGCCAGTTATCCTGTAAACTACATTTTCCTAAACCAGAGATGTGTGTCGCAAAATGCTCTGTCCCACCTTCACCTCTTCATTAGTATGACGAACATGTAGATCCTTACTCTTACCGACAGTATCCCGAAATTCTCCCACTATTTATGTAACTCTTACGGTGTTAAAAGATCTCATCGTTGATGCGCAAAACCCGAACTAACTCTGCGTTAGTATTACAGTATTAAGGATGCATTCAGCACCGGGCTGCGTTTCCTAGGTATTCTTTGACGTCATTTTGAGTATGACTTGACGTCATTTTGAGTATGACTTGACGTCATTTTGAGTATGACGACATCATTTTGAGTACGAAGGGGCCGTCCCTCGGACAGCGGACTCTGCTCACTGACTGTATCGCCCATATCATACTCAAAATGACGTCAATTCATACTCGTAGAAGACCCAAGAAACGCAGTCCCGATATAATTCTTGCGATGGTAAGAGATCCTAGCGGTAATGCTCAAGCTCTCAACTGACAGTATCGTAAGGCTCATCTTTCCGCTGTCCTGCGAAATAAACTGTGAGAGACCCACAGCGTTAACACAAGTGTTGTTTATGAATGCCAAAGCATGCTAGGATATAGTATCTTAAGTCGCATTTTAGAACTTGTCATCCCAAAATAATAAATGAAGAGTTTTGTGACAAAACGCGTTATCTACCATTTTCACTTTTTAGCTTACTTTGTCTACTTTAGGTAGTAGTTGGAGTACAATATTCCGTTTACATGCACATCCCCATTCCGTGGCACGATACCTCGTATATTTTTTTACCATTAAATTTCACTTTTCGTTAAAACTATGCTATTTATTCGGCCTCCTTTTGCCACGATCCCCAACTGGTGTTTAAGGCATTTTTTCATAAAACTCTTCATATGTGCTAGTCCTGACTGTGACATGATAAGACCAGTGACAGTGACCTGCCAGGACCACGAATATTACGTAAGAAAGAAGATCGCCGTGGTCGATGAAACTCTGCCCCGTTTTATCTGCGTTTCTTCCTGGCTTGTCCGGAACTTGCCGCGAAAACAATCCCAGATTATCAGCCAGCTTGATAAGGTGGCCTGAAAATAACAAGACATGTTGCCAAACAAATAACACTGATGGAAACAAATGGCTGTGATTTTGCGTATCCAGCTCACGATGATGTACAAGATGGCCCAATTCTTGAGTAACACATAATTAAATCAGGTGATGGTTAAATGAGGTGAAGGTCAGAAGAGGATCAAGAATTTTGGACTAGACATTGAAACGCTGAAATTGCTGCAGGTTTGTTGATATCCAGTTATCAAAACCAAAAAAAAAAAACAACGAAAATCAAAGCACGATAAGCTACGTATGCTTTAAGTTAACATTACCACAGGTTTATGCATTATTTAAAGATAATATCATAAGACTCCCAACAGCTTATGCTGATCGAACCACAGAAGTCCGGCAAATTTCGACGTCGAGAAGCTGACACACCCCCGATTATACACTTGCTGACTGGTGGATGGAATAGAAAGACGTGTGCAGATGCAACCCTCTTATGTGTTAAAAGGTCAGTGATGGCAGGTTGGCAGTTATAGTAGGCTATCAGTTTGGTCGGACATGGGCTTCATCTATCTTTATATTTTATGGACACACAAAACTTGGAAGCAAATATCTCAAATTTCTTATTAGATCCCTCGAAAACAAAGAATGTTGGTCTTGGGTAATTAAAAATTCAAAGAATGCTGAACTGACATGGGCAACAAAAAAATTTTAAAAAAGAGCTCTATTGATTTGTGTGAGTACACGTGTGCGTGAGTGCAAGAATGGTGTGCCTGCGTGTGTACGTTAATGCTTGCGTGAGTGGGTGCCTGTGTATGCGCGCGCGCGCGTGTGTGTGTGTGTGTGTGTGCCTGTGTGTGAGTGTGTGTGTGTGTGTGTGTGTGTGTGTGTGTGCCTCTGTGTGTGTGTATGCCTCTGTGTGTGTGCCTCTGNNNNGTTGTGTGCGTGTGTGTGTGTGTGTGTGTGTGTGTGTGTGTGTGTGTGTGTGTGTGTGTGTGTGTGTGTGTGTGTGGTGTGTGTGTGTGTGCGCGCGAGAGCGGCTGTGTGAGCGGCTGTGTGAGAGTGATGTAAAAGTATACATGTATGTACGGAGGAGAGGACTGACCTTGAAAATCAACGCCCTTAGCTGGTCAGGACAGAAAACAATTAAACAGGATCTAAGAATCGATCAAATGGCGAGGGCTCTTATCCACCAAATTATATATCAAAGAAGACTGTGTATAAAGTTCAAAGTCGTAGTGAGGGAGAGGGACTGGCTTAAACAATTACAGACCTAGCCTTTCTTTCATACGCCTACCCCTACTTCTTTTCACTTTCCTCCGCCTTTGTGGAAATCTTTTGACTTCAGCCTATTCCAAGGAGAAAATGGGTTTCTGGTCCAACCCTCTAAGGAAGTTCTCTTCGGCCATCAGATGAGCCTACGTCCGAGCCTGCTGCCAAAGAGAGCCAAAATTTGTCCATTGACCAAGAGAGACGGGCTTTAGATTCTCAGACGGATGGAAATACGAGCGGACGCTCCAAGCCTCTCGTTTTAACAAACGGAACGAGACGTCTTGCCTTTAATTCAATTCTTGAATCCTTGAGGACGCTCCACGTTCAGCTCGGCTGTCACTGACTGAGAATTATTTCTGGGAAATAAATCTTTAAACAGTTTTATTCTAGCTCAAGTATAGAGGCATTTGTTCTGCGGGGAAAAGGAAAGTACATACACACACACAACGTTGAGTTGTAGGCCCAGTTTCAGCCTAGGTCTGTATCAGGAACTCGGATCATTATCCGTTTTTTTTTTTATATACCGGTAATGAGTACTTTCTTGCAGTGATGTCTTAATGGATCTCTTTCGTTCAGAACGTAGTCAACAGAAGAAGAATATGCTTTACTTAAGGCCGCTTTTGCTTTCAAGTGTGGTCAAGAATGGAATAAGGAAGATGAGACTCAGAACTGTAGGACCATAATCATAAAAGAGAGTTGCGATTTCCCCCACTTCATTGTATTGAACTCAAGTTTAACCAAGAAGTTCCAGCAACTTTCGTATAGGCAAAACTGGGACGCAACCCGAGTGTTTGACCTAGCTTTAGGCTCAGGGTTAGGTTTAGGGTTAGGGTTAAGAAAGAACAGCAATCTTGGTACGGTCCCCAGACATTATTCCATTGTCTGGGAACTCTCTCAAGTGTGTTGTCGCTTTTCTAATCCCTCTCCCTAATCTTAAACCAAGTCGTATGTACAGATGTTTTCTGATATAACATAATTAAGGAAGTCAGGCAGATCTACACGGTGCCAGTGTCTAGCAGGCTAAATAATGCATAATTTAAGCATAGTATCATGGGACTCTCTCAAGGGCCTATGCTGATGGTTAGAGTCAGGGATCGAATCTCGGAGGTCCGGCAAATTTGGAGAAGTGACACGCCCTTGAATTTACGCACGCTGAAAGACGAAAGGGGTAGCATACGGTGTGCATATGCTTCCCTCCATTGTCTGACGTTTTTTGGGTTGTTTTTTGCAGTGAAAGAGATAAGGCTATTTTTTTTTTAATTTGGACTAGATTCACAAGAGGAGTTACTGTTGATCTGGTTACGAGGTTATGATTTAATTAAAGGGTCGTCAATTTCACGGACTTTATTTTTCAGTATCGCCATCTTTCGCATACCAAGTTAAAAACATCTTTTCAAACTGCAATTTGCCCTTATATATCTCAGAAACACGGTTTCGTATACTTCCTGCAAATAATCATATCCTCGTACATCCCGCTGGCTAGTTTGCATTGTCTTGCTGCACTTTTGGACTTTTTTTTTTTTACGCGCATTCTTCTAGACTGTAGACATAAAAAAAAATGTGATTAATGAGCCTCGTCTTACAATAGTGTCAGCATCTTGCTTGGGGACCCGGCTTAGGCTCAGGAAAAGACAACAGATTAAAACGTGTACCATTTTAATGACATGTAGTCCGCCGTCTGAAATGGCCAGAAAACGACTTTGTGGCAGATAAAGCGGCCGAGAGTATCGACCCTGGTGGGTTCCCTTCAGAATAA
Source organism: Ellobium chinense (assembly GCA_033807755.1). Taxonomy (NCBI): domain Eukaryota; kingdom Metazoa; phylum Mollusca; class Gastropoda; order Ellobiida; family Ellobiidae; genus Ellobium; species Ellobium chinense. Next base: position 1,838,326 of record JAWQUT010000110.1, read on the forward strand.
TCGCAGGGGTGTTGTACAATCAAACGCAATAAGGGCTTCTGGAGTTTTATCCTAAAGGACCAGAATTTGACGCCTCGGGTTGGCGGCCCCGGATCACATGCTCATTCATTGCCCATATTTGGATAAGAGCGATGTCAAACACAAATGCTGTCCTGTCTGCAAAGAAAAGAGTGGCTCTTTGAGAGCCTGAGGTTTTCCTTCTCTTCATCAACTTACCGCCCTTTAGGCAAGGCGCCCTCTCGATGTAACAGATCTTTTTAGCGTGCTGACCTTTTAAATGGATCGATCTCTGGCCGCATTACATCTTCATTATATAACTGAAAAGATAAAGGTTTATTCAAACGTCTTTTTTTATTGTCAGCTTATAGAAAACGTCAGCCAAATAGAAGCTTTTATAAAATGTAGCTAGTTTTTGTTTGTTTACTTCCCTTCCTAGCAACGATTGGGATTTTTGCGTGTTTTTTTTCTCTTCTCCCTTGGCAATGTCGGATTTCTTTGGGTTTTCACTGGCAAAATAAAATATATATGGCATGTGATGGTGCATTGCTATGATTAATTAATATCATAATGTTGCTGTTACCAGAAAGTCCTGATTCCTCGGCGCGGTTAAAACGATGTTCTTTTCACTGGGCCAGATGCATCCTTTTCTTCCCTTTCTCATCACAGCATCTCCTTCCACTTTATATGCACGGACGTGCTCTATTGCTATGCCGTCTCCGCTGAAAAGATTCACCGAAGAATACAATTACATTAAGAAAACAATAAACACTGCATTTTATAGGAAGCATGAAAGGCAGAGATATTTGATGGAGTGATATTTTATTTCGGGTTTCTGAGAGCGAAAAACCTCCCAGTGCAGACACTGTTCGCCATGTCTGTGTTGCGCTACGTGACACAGTCATCAACTGATTCATGATTTAAGCGAGTGACTTTCCTTGAGTGCGGCTGAGAAAAAAAAAAGAAGTAAAAAGAAAAAAACAACAACAACTGACTGTTGAATCTTTGTAATGTCACTATATGCTGTGTGAAATAACACGGTCAGAACACGAAATTTGCAGTACTTGTGAAAGGTGTAGTCCAAATCTGCCATGTGACCCAGTCATCAAATGATTCATAATTTAAAGGAGTGACTTCCCTTAAGTGCAGCTATAAAAAAAAGACGTAAAAAAAACCCACCTGAATGTCCAAACTGTATAATGTCACTATATGCTGTGTGGAAAAAAAACACGGTCAGAACACGAAATTTGCAGGATTTATGAAAACTACAGTTCTGCCATATGACACAGTCATCAACTGATTCATGATTTAAACGAGTTACTTCCCTTGAGTGCGACTGCGGGAAAAAATACAAAAAAGAAAAACTGACTTTTGAAGCTGAATGAACACTACAATGTGCTGTTTGGGAAAAAATAAACAGGTCAGAACACGGAATTTGATGACATGTGAAAGGTAAGGTCCAAATCTGCCATGTGACACATTGATCGACTGATTCAAACGAGTAATTTCCCTCAAATGTGATTGAGGGAAAAAAAAAGTCAAAGAAGCGACTGTCAAATCTGAATAAACACTACAATTCCACTAAATGCTGTATGAAAAGACATGATCAGAACACGAAATTTGCATGACCTGTGAAAGGTATAGTCCAAATCTGCCAAGTGACACATTCATCAGCTGATTCATGATTAGAGCAAGTGACTTCCGTCGAGTGCGG
>JAWQUT010000110.1:1840344-1842844 GCA_033807755.1 Ellobium chinense
TGCTTCTTGCTCACGTGTGTATGTAAAGCCTTATAGCTAATAAATAAGGCGCAATATTTGTAGCATACTGGCTGAATTTGTTTTTTTGTTTGTTTGTCCATTGGCCAATGCAGATCCGCACCGTTTTAACTGATAGCCCAAAGGTGGAGGATAACCTGAAATAGACAGAAAGAGACTGTAGGGGTATATCGTTCGCCCCAGTCAAGCGGTTGTGTGCCCAGGGGGTTTAGAGGGGCCTCTGTGTTTTTTTAACCGGGTAGTGAGATTATCAGTTTATAGTTTACAATTTATTGCGTGTAGGCGCAATGGCCAATAATTCAACAAATCAATACAGTTAAAACAAATGTTCGTATAATAATAATAATAATACAGTACATTTGCCCCATCATTATTTCATTCATTCAGTTTAATGCAGACAGACAGACAGACAGACAGACAGACAGACAGACAGACAGACAGACAGACAGACGGGCGGGCCCAGACTGACAGACCATAGTTTTTACACTAACTATTTCTTGCTTTGTGTAGCCTTTTCAGCGTCCATTTAAACACACCCACATCACATACCTGCAAAAGATATACCCATACTCAACAAATACTTGACCTCATACAGGCTCCGTCCCCCCATGCCAGAACATACCCTATCTTCCAGTGCATCCTAGCAAACTACCCTGCTATACAAGTGTACAACTACACTCATAAATACATTCTCCCTCTCTCTCTCTCTCTCTCTCTCTCTCTCTCTCTCTCTCTCTTATTCATTCCTTCATTCCACCACAATCATCCAACGTTCAATATTAGCAACCCCTCCCCTTACCAACTACCAAGAAGTGTAAAGGGCAAAGAATCTAATCCTCACAATGTGGTACCATTGTATTCTTTTAAAATCTTGCTGCATGGACTTTTTACTTTTCCAATAGTGCCCATATTTCCTCTCTGAACATTCATATGAATTTTGCCATGTTTGGTCTTGAAAGCATATACCGTGGCAGGTACCTATTTTTAAAGTTGTCATATCTTGTCATATCTATCAGAAGCACTCTCTCACTAGATTCCTTTCTCTTTAAGAATTGCGCTGCGGTGCGATATGGCCCATGGCACGCAAATTGATCTGCAAGCAGTGTAGTATGCAAGCTGTTGCGTGAAAATTAGATTGCGGTGCGTTGCAGTGCGGAGTGTCGCTTTGGTGTGCAGCGAATTAGGCTATAGTTTGTATACAACCACACAGTTAAGAGCTAACATATCAGGAGCATGACCAAATATTCGAAATAAAGTTGTTGATCTTATGCCACTCATGTCACTCACCTGTGGGCGGAGAGGGTGAATAACATTTTGTTTATTACGAGTTTGTGTGCCCCTCCCAACTTAATCTGTCGGGACAGCGTAGGGACACCTCAGCTTCTAGAAAATAAAGGGTCTTGGCCAGAGCGTTACAACAAATAATTATATGTTTTAGTGTGGGAGTTTCAAGGTAATGAGGTCTCTATGATTCACGCATTACGGTTTATGACTTTGCGGTTACCCATCAATGCATCATGGTGTGGCATCGAGTATCTGCCTCATGTCAGATGTTCTAGGGGCGAACTTATAACAATATGTTGTTGTTGTTGTTGTTGTTGTTGTTGTTGTTGTTGTTGTTGTTGTTGTTGTTTTGTGCTTAGAGCCTGATAAAGGTAAATGTATGCATTGTTTTCTGTAGGACAATTATAGGAGTGACCACTGGCCAGACGTCTGAGAGGGGGATATAATTGTAAAGAATAGATGAAGTATCTTAATTCTTCAGAATCACACCAGTGATACTCCTTTCGCAACTCTAGGGGAAAATAAAGTACTGGAATAAGCCGCGGTCAGTATAACATCCAGGACACAAGGAACAGAAATTTTGGTGCCCCGTGCCCGTTCATTCTGACGAGAACGTGAGCAGTCTAATGTAGCGTGAGTGAGCAAACGCGCTCATCATGGTGAAGATGATATTCGACCCTCAGGTTATGTCCCCTAGCAAACATGAAGACGTTGACAATGCCACCGCGTTAGCCGGGAACCACCCAGTAATAAGGGCGAAGGACGCGATGAGGCGAAGTATTATATTCTTAGTTTAATGTGTATTGCCGCCCTAAGAGAAAGTGCCTAAAACACGAGGTTGTGACCTTACGGACAGACGTCTATAGAGTAGTAACGATTTATTGACCGGTTGCCCTTATTCATGATTTGTCCTTCATAAATCAGATTAAAACCTGTCTGGTCCGAAAAAATAAACCTACCAATTCCCACCCACCTCGATCTCACAGACACAATGTTTAAGCCTCTGTGCACTTAAGCACTCATAGAGACTCCTCAAATATTCTCCTTCATTCATTCACATACAAAAATCAGCACCCCAATGCATTACGACGACAGTCTATTTCTTGCTCAGAGCCTGGAAATCTGAATGGATGTCAAGCCCAGCACATGAGTCACAGTACCAGAATGCAAGTGTGACTGATGCCGTGACATATTTATT
>JAWQUT010000110.1:1847844-1872844 GCA_033807755.1 Ellobium chinense
CTGTAATCTAATAATCTTTTCTCGTTGAGGTGGTAATTAAAGACACAGGCCCTGGCCAGCGCAGCCCCGAACTACCAAACACGACCAATTATGGTACCCGTCTTGTGTCTTCAAATAAAACACCCAATATTTCTCGCCAGGGGTCGCCGGGCAGTTTCTTGCAGCGGTTTGCTCCGGGACAAACTCGGGCGATGGCGTCGAGAAATTACACTGACCTCCGGTTGACCACAGCGTTGTCGTTTGGAGCGGACCCCCTTTGGCATTAATATCTATAAGACAGGATTTTTTCGCCTGGATGCCACGCCCCGCTGTTAGTAGATGATGAAGCGAGGACCTTATGATGGGTATTCTCGTTAAAACTAAGATAAAATGTGGTGTCTGTGTAACTAGGTAATGTGTAAACGTCCTCACTTGACGTATCTCCCATCCTCTATGCTATATTAACGCTGGTGGGCAGACTGTGATTGTCTCAACTATTATGTCTACCAGTGGTTCTACGTAGACGACATGATGTAACGATATTGCTTTTTTTTTTATGTGTGCCTGAATTCATCTTTTACTCGCTTCTTTTTCTCTCAGCCCTCTGTCTGTTCATGTTTCTTCCTCTCTCTTTCTGTCAGTCTCTCCTTCCTCTTTTACCTATCCCTCTTTACCACTCTTTTGTGTCCAATCGTGTAGTGTATGATGTAACTGAATTGTTATGTAATAATTAAATTGCAGACACCTATCTGTTTTGGTTTGTTTATGGTAAATCGATTTGCTCTACAGTGATCTAATAAGGCTATACTGTAGACTGAACAGGTGTCGTTTCATGCTTCAAGTGCACTACATCATAACTGTGATTTTTTTAGTTAGATTCCGTCCTTGGGACTGGAACAAAATTGTTGCGCATTCGCAGGCAATTATGAGACTGAAGTTATCGAAAGAAACAAAAAAAAAACTATTCGGTCTGTTGTAGCCAGTTCTAACTGTTGCTGACTATACCACCATTGTCTCTGGGTATTAATTTGCTATTGGCGCACTTTTGGAGAAGGAAAGGGGCAAGAATACCAGACATACTGTTCTCGAAATGGAGGCGATGTTCAGATTTCCTCCCCTCCATTCCTTTCTCTATTCCCTAAAGCTTTATAGACGGGTAATCTAAATCTGCCATATTATCCATTTTATGCACTTCAGGGTGTCGTTAATGACCATATTACGAAAATCTGACTTCGGGAAAGTGGTTAAGATGATGTCTTTCTCTATATGGCCGACTAACAGATATAAATGAGATAAACGGCTGTAATTTCTTTATCTCTGGGTCCCCACAAGCAATTTTTGTGTCTGCACCAGTGGCCGTATGCATTATCATTACGTCAATTTACGTACTGCGGTAACCATGGGAAACTCCCAAAACATTAGTAGTGTTCTTTATAGTTAACGCTTTAAAGTTAACGCTTTACGTTAACTAACATAAGGATTATGCATACGGCGCCCAGGGTTTAGGATGTTGAGAAATTTACTGGTTACAGTTAAAGTTATGTCGCTAAAGATACTGGGGTTTTTTTTATTATTATTATTTCTGTTTGGCTTTAAGTGTGGAAAAACTTCCGCTACCTTAAAAGTAAAAGGATAACACTTCCACCGTTGTAGATGCCATGCCGGATTGTTGCATTGAAGGTAATTAGAAGTAAATGTCGCAAAGATGTGTGTTTCTGTTCATAGTTTATACACTTACCGTTGAAGCTGAGTAAAATCGTCAGTTAACATTGAATTGTTACTGAGACCGGACGAATTCGATTTGCTCTCTGGAATTGAGTGCAAAGTCTTACAAAACTTGAACATAAAACACGTTGTTTTGTTTAGTTCTGGTGTGAAATTTGCAAACAGACACTCGTCGCGGGGTCCAGTACCGAGCTATTGATTTAAATTTTAAAACGGTCTGATGTACCAGGCTCTCGAGAAGTACGGTACATCTTTACTTATACATTCATCTCCGTTTTATTTCAACTCCTCTGGAACATGGAAATTGTTGCGATTAAACGAGTTCCGATTATACAGTGGCACATATGAAAAGACAGCATTTTTTTGGTACGTGGAGGGTAATGTAATTAAGTGGTAGTTGCGATTATTCGGGGTACTACAAAGCGAAGTCGACTGTATTACATCATTGAGCATATATATAATCAAAGATCTTGCATTTAACAGTGTTTTAACACTTGACTAATTTCTTCCAGCAAACTTTTCCTTTCTGTCTTACCAGCTAGCATTGATGTTTGCAGTGTTGTGGCAGTGGGTAGGGAGTTTATAAAAGATATATTTTTTTCGAAAAGTACTTTGCCGACGTGGGTTCTGCCTTTCGCAAAAAAAAAAATAATAGCACTTCTCAAGTATTTCTGTACTGAAACACATGCAAACAGCTGGAAGCAATGCATGCAGTGTCGTGGCAGTGGGTGAGAAGGCATATGATTTTAAAAAAAAAAAAAGCCTTGGACGTTGCCCACGTGGATTCTGCCCTTTAAAATATGGATATTTCTAAAGTATATCCGTAGCCTCAGCCTTTCTGAAACAAACACAAATAAGCGGCATTTATGCGTGCAGTGTTGTGGCAGTGGGTGGAAGTGTTTGTTTTTTTCTTTTGGTTAAAGCACATTGACCACGCGGGTTTTTGCAACAAAAAAAAACAAAAACTTCTCAAGATTTTTCCAGGTTGCAGGGGCCAAATTGTAAACGCCTGTTTGAGACATTTAATAAAAATTTCTCCTCGAACCACAGGAATGTTCCGAGATGGCCAAGGCTAGTCTGCAGGTATGGTACCACCACTGTGCTCAGATTATATGCTGTTTACAGTGGGGGTCCTTCATTTAGATTTTTTTAAATTACAGGAAAACGGGGGGAAAATCTGGCTTTATTTTGCAGATCACAGGCCCGCACAAAATGAAATACGATTAAGTCATTGGGAAACACTGCCTGCAATAATTATTTTTTTATAAATTCAAGACTGAATATCACCACTTTTGCGGTGTGGTTTCATGTTTCATGTTTCTGATAGTCCAATTTTTTTTTACCAATTAGGCTCCTGCAACCTTCCATAACCTATTTCTTATTGAAACAAACGCAAAAAACTGACATCGATGACAGCAGTGTTGTGGCACTGCGCAGGAAGGTTTAGAAAAAAAAAAAGGGCATTGCCCACGTGGATTCTGCCTTTTGCCAAAAAAAAAAAAAGCACTTCCCATGTCTTTCCGGGCCTGTGCCTTAATGGAACAAATACAAAAAAACTGGCCCTTATGCTTGAAGTGTTGTGGCACTGCGCAGGAAGCCATAAAAAAACCACACACACTTGCCCACGTTTCTGCCTTTTTGCAAAAAATAGCACTTTTCAAGACATTGTTTCCTTAGCCTATGCCTTACCGAAAGAAACGCAAACAGGGAGCAGGTTTTCTGGCCTCTTCATGATGACAGTCTGAATTTGTTCGGTTTACGCCGACTAATCTCATTAAGCAAAGACTTGGAATGCTCAGAGGGGCCTTTTCCAGTCGCAGAATGAAAAATGCTGGAACTGTTAAAACAATTACGTGCCAATCACCTTTGGGCGCTTGTGGTCCCTAGGTACGAGATGCAATTTTTCATCGCAGCAATCCGTCAACTGATGGGCAGAGTCGAGCACAACTGTCGAAATTATTATACAGTTCTAGTGAACTTGCAAGCAACCTAAGCGCTGTTTATATTCATAACAGATCCTTTTGATCTCATCTATGCGAGACATGGAGCTTTTAAACTGATATTACACTTCCAATGATAATAATATGACATTGATAGATCATTCCCATCATCCTTATAAAGCTGTCTTGCGCTCTTCGATAATTACCAAATATATTGTTATCAAATCACAATTTTAGTGCAGTGTATGCCAGAACAGGATGAGATAATAATATACAAAAATGTTGACAAGCAAGAACATTTTTTAGCTATAAAAATAATTACATGCCTTATACATTTTCTTATCCCATGACTAAGTCTCTTTCATCAATTTTTCTCAAGTATCTTGGCTAGCCGAATTATCTGATGCAGTATTCGGCCTACTGAAGATTAAGAGCGCACAGTGTTTCTACTCTTTGTTAGAGATCCTGAATATCAGCATCTGGCCTGTAACTTTCTCTGCCTATAGCAAGAGACCTATTTTATAATTGGATGAACTGAAAAAAATGTGAATGAAATATTTCGTATCGACCTCATATGAATAAATCAGAACCCTCCTTTATTTTGAATCAACATTTTTTTTTCGCAGACTTTGCTAAAGTAACCAGTCACAAAAGCCAAACAAATGACATAGTAGTTTGTTGGGGTTTTTTTTTAAGTTAATCAGAAACTTGTTTCGTTCAACAAACATTGGTTGAAGACTGACTACGTGCGGAGGGAGTTTGGGACTTTCTCAAAAAGTCCACTGTTTACTTCAGGTATTGGTGTTTCCATCAAACAATGGCCCATCGTGCTGTTAAAGATCAATTATAATTATCAACATTATTAATCATAGGGCAAAGCTTAAAGATGGAGAGTTGATTAAAGATCTTCAAGTTCGCGTCAAATTATAAAGACAACAAACATGGAGACTTCGAAGCACAATATGATCGTTGAAGTGCTGGAGCAATTCTACAGTGAACTCTAATTTCTTAAGAGTGGCATTTCTGCGTCCTTGTAACAATAACAGGATGTGATTTCTTTAAAGTCCGACCATAGAATTAGATTTATGGTCTCAAAAGTACAAACATGAGTCACCCTCTTGGCCTCTGGACCTTCATTCTCTCTCTTGCAAGCTTCGAGTGTGCTCCCACTTCAGCTTTCTTCCCTCCCCTACTCCCATGCACACGCTCATGTTGACGTCACGATTGGTATTAACATTTTACTAATTTAGCCATAAGGATGATGTTCCAACTCTTCTAGCGAGAATGAAGTCATCATTGCGCAATATATGTGCATGTACACATCTTTACCCGCGGTTACATATTTTCAATACTCACTTAATTTTCATCTCTGGTGATGTTATTGCTGTTGTTGTTGTTATTCTTCTTCTTCTTCTTCTTCTTCTTCTTCTTCTTCTTCTTCTTATCCCCTTTCCTTTCCTCTTATTTCAAACCCCATCGGAAAAAGAATCTTGCCCCACCCCTTGAGTATTACAGCAATCTCCCTTATAGAACCTCATGGACGAACCCAAAACTCATAGCCACATCAACCACAGAGTGAAATCTAAGATTGTTGGCGATACGGAAATAACTACAGTACTTCTTGACACTACTAGAGACACAAGGACCAAAGTGAGCAACAGCAGCCATTTTGAACAGCACGGCCAAACAGTCGCAGTCAACGATCGCAAGTCCACGGAGATTCCTGCGAGATCAGCGGACTTGGGATAGAAAACTACCCGGTATTGATGATGTCATTTTGGCGGTGGTCACAAAGCTCCTCTGTGAGTGTTAGTATCGGAGAAGATCGCGTGATAACTTCATCGATGATTAAGATGAAGAGAATCGTTGTTGGCGTGTATTTTATTGCACTCTTGAGTCGGGACCTCTGCGAGTCAGGAATAGTAGAACTATATTATGTTGATGCTTGTGCTATTTTAGGCCTTTTTTTGTTGTTGCTGCTGCTGCTACTGCTGGTGGTAGTGGTGCTGCTGCTGCTGTTCTTGTTGTTGTTGTTGTTGTTGTTGTCGTCGTTGTTGTTGTTGTTGTTGTTGTTGTTGTTGTTGTTGTTGTTGCTGTTTTTGCTTATGTTGATAATGGTCTGTCCGTTTTGCCTGTTCCTTCCATATCTGGTAGGTAGTTGCGCTGTAGACTAGATTAGTCTGCTGGTGTTTTAGCAGGTTTCTAGTATTAGCGATAAGGATGTTGATGGTCAAAATGAGATTGATGATGACGATATATCTTTTGTTTTTTTAGTGTTAATTAATTCGTTCCTGCTGACTTTAGTTCATTGTTTTCAATCCCACCTTTGGGAGACTAGTAAAGAGGTTGCGAAGTGTAAAGACGAGATTATTCGTCAGAGCGTCGGAACTTTTTGTATTTATTTTTAAAAAATATGTTCATTTAATCATATTGACTGCCACCGATTTTTCTAATTCGAACAAGGATTTGAAAAATAAAAGTTCAATTTTTGTCCATCTCTTGTCTCGCCGACTCTGTTTTCACTTGGGTTAATCTGAAACGTGCTGCGACTTTAATCAGTTTGAATAAACTCGCAGGCCGGGCTTCTTTAATTCCCTTCATTTCCCGGAGCCTTTAGCAACACGGAACCACAGAACAGCACGCACGCTGATGCACTCACTCCCAACCCCACACATACAGCTCCGGCACCCACTCATACACATAGCGTTCACGGTTTAGAGTGAAGGTCTATATCACCTATTGTTTTTTTTTCTTCTTTGAGCCCTATAAAAGATGAAGAGTCATGAAACTGTAAAGACGTCCTCTCCTGAAAAGCTAGCAAATGTCGCATACGTTCCTCGTGAGATGGGCTATGATTTGTTCAAAATATAACTTAGTTTACAAGCTTAACAGTTCTAAGAGGTCACAAAATGATGATGTCGTATGTTGCGGAATGAAAAGGGATGAAGATATCTCTTTTCGGTGTTACGGCTGTCATATTTCTCAGCCAAACGACAAAAGCGCCTTAAAGTTCTCTATGCTATACCTGTGTTGCCTTCAGTTAAATGTTTGAAGGGAAACTGGGAGAATGAAAAGGGAAAAACGATCACTTAAGATTTTTTCGAAAAAGATTGCTTTTCCTCTCTTTGATTATGTAAGAAATAATTGTGACGGCCTGCATATTACACATTTTTTATTTTAGTGGAGGTGGAAGAAGTTCATTTCTGAAACAATTGTATTATAACCCCAAAACAAGTCGATTGACTCCATGTGCTGGCGCAGCAAATTAAAAACAAAAACTGTTAAGGGCTTTATTGATCAAAGAGTTCGTGAACACTTTTTTTTTTTTTTGCTGTTGTTGTTGAACAATTTCTCAGGTAATTGCTTTTCCCTTTTACTTTCTAAATTATCTTCTGAGACCTCTAAATTGAGCTAATACCAGTAAGCAATGTTTTGCTTATTACAGCTGTGATTGAACTCAAGCTATCGTGACAACATGTGCACCTCTTTCAGGTCTTTGAGGAAGGCAGAAAAATAAAAACTATTTTCAATTTTTTTTTTCGACGGGAGGGATGATGATGGAATGAATAATGGATTATATTCTCTCTTTTTTTTTTAATTCCACGAAAGGGAGAAGAAGGAACTTATATGAGCCCAGAGATGGTGAGTAGGATATTTTGGAAAATGCAATAACCAGTCATCGCTTTGGGGTTAGAACTTACCATCATCACACCAAAATAAAGCTAAGGGGACGAGGCCATGTAACGTTAATGCATTTCGTTATGTAGCTACCAGTATTCATGAAAAGTTGAATTATGTCCCATCGTGTTCGTCGATGTTGAGTGGCGTCTTTCTACTAAGAGAGATTTTCAATTTTTCTAGCAGAAATGCACGTGCATTTGTAAGCAATTGCGTGCATATTTTAAAACTGTGGAAAGATGAGCAATGATATCATTGAGGAGTACCTGGAATTTCAAAAAAAAAAATTAAAGAATTAAGATAATTAGAAGCTTTTTTAAAACTGCTTCTGTGTCTTACAGACTCAAGATTTATGGCAAAAGTTAAAATGAACTCTTATTTGTAAAGCTGGAACAAAACTTGTGTTGCTTTCCTTGGTCAGAGTTCATGGATCAAAGGTCGCGCCACGCCCTGTCTGTCGTCGCTGAAATTCGCTGTTTAGAGATGCCGGGCTTTCGAATGGGCGCTGTTACTAATGCTTCTAATGAACCATTCACCTAACATTCTTGCTTTTCATAACACAGTAGACACCGCTTACTGGCAGTTCCAAAGGAGCATGAATAGAGATGTGATTAAGTGGAATACGACCAAGTGGGGTAGACTCCATGTCTCTTCTACTCTCTTTCAACTGTTCTTTCAGATCATTTTCATTTCCTTTCGCTGTAGATACTTTAATGCACCAAGTTTAGAGCACGTACTCCTATCATCACAAATTAAGAACGAGTCTGACGTCGGATTTAATGAAGTGAATTTGCCTCCTTCGCCATCTTTGTTATTGCGGTTGTCGCTGCTGCTCATGTTGGTATTATTGTTTTTGTTGTTGTTGTCGCTATTCATGCCCTTTTGCGTTTGTTTCATTGCGTGGTTTATTTGTAGCCCCCAGTTTTCAACGATGAGATTTGCTTGACGGCTCTTTATAAATGTACGGGATGGTGGCGTTGGTGGCGGTGGTGGTGGTGGTGGTGATGGTAGAGGTGGTGGTGTGGAAGGGGAGAAGGGCGGAAAAGGAGCTTAGCTTCTTCTCTTTCATACAAATACTTCTGAACTTGATATTCTGTGTGCTGCGGGAGTTGTAAGGATATGAAGATGTATGGGATGAGAGACTGCATAAGATTACTAATCTCCAAATTATTAAGGAAGAGCACGATAGTGTTCTTGATGTTATACACATCATTTACCGTCATAAGTATAAGCAATAATAGATAATGCCTATGCTTAAGTTCAGAATTTCTGAGCATTAGATCTATCTGTTTGAGCAATTGGCAAGACCAACGAGCTGCAAAACATTCAGTTTCAAATATAGCTCTCTGCATCTTCTATTGTTTCTCAAGAAATAAAATGCAATGCATTTGAGTCAATGCAGTTGAAGAGTTTATACTGAAAATTCTTGTGTGGAACGAGAGTGGGCAATGCGTAGGCCAATCTTCAATAGATGCATTAAAGCTGAGTGGACAGCTAACATCCCAACTCATCTAAATATATTAGTGTAGACTACATTGAACACTTTTTACCAATTTCATTAAATTACAGTCTTCCTCCACTGCAAATCAGTAGACTACAGTATATTCATTGTCATGTAGGTTAAATGATAATAAAATCATGAGAAAAAGACATCCGCTTCACATTTGTGACGCTGTCTTGTCTTACTTTCAGCTCAGAACATTATCCCTCTTGAGAAAACAAATGTTATAGAAAATTGTTTCATTATCCCATTGCCACTTTTTATTTGCCTTGTAGAATATTCATAACACGAACGGAGAAAACATTCGTTTTTCGTGATCGGTGGTCGAGTTGTCATTTTCTCTTTGGTTACTATCTTCTTTGTATCTATAATTTTCTGTCATATACTTTGTATCTGTCATGTTCTGTTTTCTCTGACATTCGGGGTATTTGTGACAAGGTTGTAATCAGGAACTATTATGAGGTTCGTTTGTTAGAGTTATTGTGGCTGCCCACCATCAGATCTTACTAATGAAAATAGGTAAGACCTTGTGCAGCCCCTGATCAGATAGGCAGTCACAAACGGGCAGGGGAGAGCAGTCATCTTCTCGTCCTCACTAACAATAATATGAGAAACTCACGACCTCAAACCTCACGGATTCAGTTAATGAGGTGGTCATTTGACGATAATTGAGATCTTGCGCATTAACAGTGGTATCTCTTGCAATCGTAAGAATAACATTAACTCTGCATGTTGAACGCCACAACACCGATGAACTAATGTACTTCTTACGATGGTAAGAGATCCTATCGTTAATGCGCAAGCTCTCAAGTTAAAATCTCGTAGAGCGGTTGCCTTATATTCGGGACTTTCAAAAACAAATTTTCCGAGATGTACAATATCAGGAATGGGTTTTTAAGTACTGAGCGTTTTTTTTTTTTTNGGGGGGGGGGGCTTTAGACTAATTAAAGGTCTTCAGTCCTTGATAGATACTAATATATTAAAGCTGACTTACGAACTTGAATAGCTAGCGAACTCTAATATCTGAACTGGTTCCCTGAAGATTGAGATCGCGAGCTGTAGTTTATAATGACAGATATTTATAGGAGGGATTTCATTATGAATAACTGCGAGTTTGCTCATTAACGACGGAATCTTGTACCATCATAAGAATTACAGTAAAAACGTTGCATTTTGAACGCTATTAAGAGAGAATTCAGCACTAAGGTATTTCTCACGTTGGCAAGAGATCCCATTGTTAATGCACAAGCTCTCAACTGATTTTTTAAAAATCCCCCTTCCATCCAAATCAAAATTCTTAGACACGCCTCTGCATTTCACGTGGTAAGTTTGAACTACTCTTGTTCTTGCCAATATTCTTCCTTCATTTAACACATTATCTACCATGCTTAATCATATCTCTTGTTTATGCTTATTTATAATAACATTATTGTAAACTGTTGTTTTTTTGCTTGCATGCAGCGATCCAAGGAGGGAATGGTAAGATGTTCTGACGTGTCTATAAAGTAGAATGAGATTGTCTGGTTGTTGTGGGATTAGAGCCGGCTAGGTCAGATCTTCATTTATGTCAACAAGGATCAAGAACACGAAGAACGTATGGGGCTCCTTGACAGAACGCTGTAAATCCACAGGAAAGAATTTTTCTGTAGCTTTTCCATCGCTGTAAACACTTTATGTGTCATTATTGTAAACACTTTGTAAAACTAGAGGAGCGAAGTCTTGTTGATAAAGCCCTTTGGGGTTTTGAACTGTGGGACACTGCATAAGGCGTTCATGATTTTAACGCAAAGGAAATTCTAAGAAGACTTGGAAAAGTGCCAAGACTGACTGATAGTGTCTAAGAAATAAATTTTAATTCAGAATTAAAACTTTGAACTTGTGGCGTAAGTTAGTTGCTCGCTATGGGATAGGGTTGTTAGTATTATAGGAGCTGGCAGAATCCAGCTTTCGTCGTTGAGGTCCCCATAAGACTTAGAGGAGGCCCCTACAAATTTAACGGTGCTTGCGATCAGGGCCGAATTAAGTTATTGCAGGGCTTGTAGTATCAGGTACCAGTTTAGGGTCAGCGGGGCCCTTCATAATACAGTAGAGTGCTAGAGAGAAAGCGAGTGAACTAAATATGTGAGAGAGCGAAAGGGAGAACAAATACAGTATCTATAATATTCCTAAGAAATTATGCATTCCATTCAGGAAGTAAATTACATATCAAGAAGATTCACTTTCTGTTCTGTGGTTACAACTCTAAAAAAGCAGGTGTCATTTTAAACAAGACATCTAGCCTAAGATTCCCCATTTCACCAGATAGCTTGCAAGAAATTAGTGCGGGGCCCTCGGAACAGCGGGGCCCATAGCATATGCTACTCTTGCTAAGAGGACTAATTGCCATGTTCAACCTGGGGCCCACAGGTTCGTTCTCTGACCCCATCCTCTCTACCCCGTTTCCTCCTTTTTTGCAAAGATAGTTAGGTGGTATTTACAGCCCTTAAGTCCTACAGGGTTTTGTAGGAGAAGAGCTGAGATAAAGAGCAATCCAAACTGTCGTAAGTCGTGTACCTTGAGGGATGATTTACAACAAATTTGTTGAAGGTATTTTATCGATTTGAATAATAGATGTCTTTGTGTGGATACTTCGCGTTCTGCTTTCCAGCCCCGCTTATTCCTCTAATGTCATCATCTTGATTAATGAACGGGAATGACTTTGTCTTCTTATAATGCAATTGAATATAATAACCCATTTCTAGTGTCTAATGATACCGGCTTTAGATGCGCACGGGTGGGGCTTGTTCCTACGGTGCAAGAATCGCGTAACTGTATTTTTAAAGCATGAGGAGTATAGATCTAGTCATTTACAGAAGTGTTGCTCCAAAGGAAATAGACTGACTGTGCAGAAAGGAGATGGAATGGTAGAGAAGAGTGGAAGCTGAGATGAATATTATTGAGTTTTGGTTGAAAAGAAGCTGGCGCATGGTGAGGGCGAGGGGAGGGGCAGCGGTAAGGAAGGGCTAGGACGTGGCGAACAGTGGTGATAAAAGCCAGCAAATTATTTTTAGCGAATGTAAATGGCGCGCCAAACGAGCATTTCAGTGTCGTAAATAGACATTACGTTTCATTAATCTTATTATGACATTTAAAGGAGGATTAG
Organism: Ellobium chinense; assembly: GCA_033807755.1. NCBI lineage: Eukaryota > Metazoa > Mollusca > Gastropoda > Ellobiida > Ellobiidae > Ellobium > Ellobium chinense. The sequence continues at coordinate 1,859,810 of JAWQUT010000110.1, forward strand.
ACAGAATGCTAACGATTTTTTGTAGAACGTGAGGTTTCTTTTTATTTCTTTAATTTTTATAATGTACGGGGGTGGATCAAAAAAGTCCGTGGCCTCGCTCAGAAAACATGTGAAGTTTGGCAACAGGAACACATCAGTCTTTTACATTGTCTGTCATGACTCTGCTTCCAGTTTTTCCTTTGCAAATGATGGATTTTGAATTAGGAAGGGATTCGTATTCTCAGAAAATTGCACGAATTAACCTCTCCTACCGCCTCCTCCGCCTCCCCCTCACCTTTCTTAAGTGGCAGCATCTTTTCGCTGTGAATTCAGAGCTCTTCCTCATGCCCCTAATTCAGCATCATGGCGCCATTTGATTTTTAGCCGGTTAAGAAACTGAGACAAAAGTTGCGTGATTTTTTTTTATGTGAACAATGAAATTCTTGTCTAATCTGAATTCCGTTTATTGTAAAGAATGTTAAGGTGATGTCATGAGGTACATGTTTGAAGACTGATGTATTCACTGTATCAAATTTCACTCGTTTTCTAGGCAAGGCCATGATCTTTGTGATCCACTCACGTTGTACAAGTAGACACGTAAGGCTACAGAGAAATGAGACCCCCGGGTGGGGTTGAGATGTTATCTTGAGAGTTAAGTGTACTTTTTAATAGTTTAAAAGTAGGTATGTACGGTCGATCCGGCTTATTTGGAATTCGCTTTTCGCCCACTTCACTTGACTATAACATTGTCTAGAGATCAAATATTAAAAAAAAATAAAAACAGAAAACAAAGAATGTTGCTTAACTGCGCCGTCCACTTAATTGCGACTTTCCCAGTGCTTTTCTGGGATTGCTATTTCACATAATTGCAACACTGTTTAGAGACCAGATACACTTACCAAAAAATAACAACAGAAAATGAACAGCGCTGTTTACATGCGCTTCCACTTAACTGCCACTTTCCCAGTGCTACTATGAACTTGCTATTAAGCTAATAGACGATATTTTTTGTCGAGAAGAAGAGAAGGATAATAGACTAGAGCGAATCAAAATGCAGGAAAAGCAAGATCAGGGTAACATTGAGTTGTCATTACAAACTAATGCATTCACTTTTGTTCCTTGTCTGGGTCCTGTCTGAAAATAACTCCAATGTTTAGTTTGTAAACAGGCTACAGTACCGACTGGCTTTGAAAATTTCCCACTTTATTGCATTGGTGCAAGAGATGCTATCCCTTTTTGAACTTTCCAGTAGTGGAAGTGAGTTGTAAAATTCAGTAAATTACATCTTTGGTCTTTTCAGAATTTAAATGTGTGTCTTGTTTGTTCCTTATGGACAACACAGGCTATATCCATGGCCACCCGGTTTATGACTTATTCTCTTGCTTATATTGAGCTGTAGAGTACATCCTACTGATGCAGGCTCTATAAATGGGTTTAATATAATGTCATTCCTATAGGTGTATTAGATTTGTATTGCGTTTTAAATACATGCATCTGTTTGGTGTGTTTTTTTTTATTTATTTATAGTGGTCGGTATATTTGGATAACAATGCACATTTCCTTAAGCACTTTAAAACGCCCATGAAAATCTCCTATTCAATACAAAAGAGAAATAGATTTTTTTACCCAAATAGGCCAAGCCTCGCCGTGTTTTTTGTATTTCATCTGTAAGGACATAGTAAGGTAAGTCTACAATGAGGTTAATGGAGAGATTATGAAAGGCTGAGTCCGCCCATATTTTTTTTCACCCTCGGAGACACAAAAAGGCAACCCTACTATGATAAACTACAGAGTTAAAAGAGAGATTAATGTGTTCTTACAAAAAGGTATTTTTTAAAGGTCGCAATTACCCTAACGAGTATACGCGTAGACCCTGTGTGTGTATGTGTGTGTGAGTGTGTGTGTGTATGTGTGTGTGTGTGTGTGTGTGTGTCTGGGTCTGTGTCTGTGTCTCTGTGTGTGTGTGTGTGTGTGTGTGTGTGTGTGTGTGTGTGTGTGTGTGTGTGGCCTGAACCTCTATTTCCCATTTTTTTTTTGCTAAGCGAGCATTTTCGATGACGTTGGAACATGAAGAAAACAAAATCTCTTTCTTCAGATCAATTTCTTCTGTATATAACTATTTGAAATAAGAATATTCCTTCTTATAAAACTTAATCAATATCTAGAGAAAGGTTGTAATATTTATAGTTAGAATAGAGTCTATTCTTTATGTAACATCCAAAAACATAAACCTGCTTTTTACCAGCACAAACCAAGTTTATTTGCTTTTTTTTCTTTTTTCTTTTCAGTATGTAGAATCACATGTCAGCAACACTCTTGTTCTATATGTTCATGTTCTGTTTTGTAAAGCCGGCAATGATCTTTCATTTCAAATCATTTCTTTAGAGAAATTAAACATACTTTCTTGTACACATTATTTCTCTGGCACAGATATTGGCTCTACAGAGCTACTGTAAGGAGGCTCAGCTTTATTGTTCAGCAGGCGGAGAACGAGGTAGGTGAAGAGTAAGATGGATGGATGGATGGATGGATGGATGGATGGATGGATGGATGGATGGATGGATGAATGGATGGATAAGTGGACGGATGGATGGATGGATGGATGGATTGACGGACGAACAAATGGATGGATGGATGGATGGATGGATGGATGGATGGATGGATGGATTGCGAAAGAGAGAGAGAGACAGCCAGACATAGGAAGAGATAACAAAAGGTATCAAAGATAAATGACTGATTGACTTGATAATTTCGAAAGTAACATTTTTTTCTGTATTTTCAGGTCCTCCAGGAACCCCAGGTCAGAAAGGAGAAGCTGGTGAAAAAGGTATCGCTGCAATATTAAACTCGTCATGGTTGTTCACTATAGTAAAATTACTGATATGCTGTTGTTATGGTCAGTGTATTGTGAACGTGCTAACTTACCCCTTTCTTGGTGCTCCTCTGGAGAGAGAAGTCTTACAGTAGGCTCAAGCTACGTCACAACTGTAACTACATGTATTTCGCTTACAGTATGGTATAAACGCTAATAGCAATAATAATAATACTGTGGTTTATAAGTCTCATATCCAGACAGTGCCCGTTCACAAAGTTACTCACTAACTTTATCTTTTCCTAAAGATGTATACAGTGCCGGTGCCGGTGCCGGCGCTGAACACTAGCTTTTGGCTAAAATCTGTCACTGGCTTTAACGTGATATCCCATTTAAAAGGTGAAGTGAGGTAAACGAGAATGAAATGCTGTCTCACGACACTTATACTATCACGATGACGTGAACTTAACCCACGATCTTTTGATCTTCAGTCCGATGCCGTGACCATATTTTGGCCATGCTGCTCTGAGTCGGTTTTAGAGGAAGTAACGAGCAGCAATGAAAGTAAAAGGGGAATCACGTGTTGCGTCTCAAAGATCGAGAATTCAGTTGTCTCGGCTGGGTGACTCGAAATTGTGACCTTGTTCTGCTGCCTGCATAGTTGCTCAGTCGGCAGAACACCCGAGCGTCATACGCGAGGTCTCAGGTTCGATCCTTGGTCATGTGGTTGGTTGTTGGTTTTTTTTTTTTTCGATCTTCATTCTTTATTCTTCTTTCTTCTCCGTTTCTTCATGTACAATTTAATGTATTTATTTACATTTAATTTATATTCTCATTTTTCTCTTCTCAAGCATTCTTCATTTTTCAGTTTAGTAGGTTTCTTTACAGGAGTTTCTTACATTGTATTTCAATCTAAACAGGAGACAAAGGTGACGTTCTGGACGAGTCAGCCATTGCCATGAGTTTGGCTAGCCTAGACGGAGTAAGAGGACTACCGGGTCCTAAAGGTAACTACAGATAGTAATTCACACAAGCTTACCCCGGGAGCCTTGCAATGCAGGGTGTTGTCTGTTGAAAGAATCTTTAAAAAAAATAAGAGAGTAGGCCAAAAAAAGACAAGTTAATGGGTGTAAACTTGTACCGACTGCGCATTATGAGGTTCTGTACCTTCTATCCAGAATTTCATTTTATGCATCGGAAATGTTCACTCTGACATATCCAGATAGTATAAGAATTCTGGGGTCCTTTTTGTGTTAAAAAGTCGCGTTTTCTGAAACGCTAAATATGCTTTTTTTTCAGCTGCTGAATGATGGTATTTTAAAAAATTCGAGAAGATCTCTAGAGATCTTCAAGCCCAGACGTTTCCGTCTATTCCACGGATCTGTACGCCCTAGATTTGGAAAATCTTTATCTTTTAAATTGCGCCCTCCTCTTTTTCTCCACTCCACTGGATACGCCTTCAGTTCTTTTCCAATGTGCCATGTTTACATGCTGTCAACACCCACAACTTCCTTACATCATTCATGATACTAATCAAAATGTATGTCGGATGTCATCATCTCGCTGTGGCTGTGCTGTCTAAATCCCTTGCCCAGGTAATTAGACCTACTCTGTTACTGTCAAACGCAATATGACGTAGCAAAGATTTAGTGGCTTGGAATTTGCCACGGCCTCTCTTTTTATAATTAGAAGCGCTGAGTCGAAGCTTACATACTTACGTGCTCCCGAGAATTAGAATGGCCTAAGTGGTCTATCGGTCACTCTTCAGCCGTCATCATTTAAAAGTGAGAAAAATTAAAAGCTCAACTTTACTTCAAGGAATTTATTAAAAATCTAGTTAAGAAATAAGACGGAAAATTACTTCTAAACGTTTCGGCACTAAGGCCTTTGTCAATAAGCCGTCATCATAATAACATTCAGCATTTTCAGAAGTATCAGAAAAACAATGGTCTAACTCCAGAGCTCTGCTATTTTTTTGTTTATTTTTATTCTGTTGACTATCTTCTGTAGCAAAATATGGAGTTAGACCATTAATATTCTGATCGCAGTTTGAAGAGGTATATATCACAGCTCTGACACTAGTTCAGCGTTTTTTTTTAAATTGCAAATGAGCTAACTCCACAAAATCTCAAACTTCATTCAATGGTGATAATGCTATCCAAAATGTACCCTGCTGTTTTTTGCTGTGTATTTTCTAAGATTCAATTTAGATTCCGTTTTTCACAAAATTGCTAAAATTATTGCTAGCCAACTCTTATCTCATTCTAAAAATGTCCCACATGTGTCTCATTTTTCCAGTGCCAACTATACACGTTTATTACACAGTGGCACCAAATTTTATTAACTTCCCAGAAACATGGTGGATTAAAAGAACTTTTCATTATCACCTGAAGTTTGTTTCAGTAATAAACAATTTCATGTGAGTGATTTAACCAGGGAGAGCTGCATTGTGAAATCTTGATGAGACCATTTATATGTATTTTTAGTTTATATCGTTAATCTATGTGACAAAAATATGAAAATACGACTTTTATTTACTCCGTAAGGAATTTGATTTACAGTGTTATACACCTCATTTATAATATAAAATATAAAGACATAGAATAATACACACCATATATGTAAATATATAATGTTACAAATGAAATACAGTACATAACAAAGTCATTGCTGGTCGCCAGCTGGTGCAGCGCCCTGGTTCCCCCGAGCCCTAAAGCCAGGTACTCATTTACACCTGAGTTGAGTAAGAAAATGGAAATGAAGTGTCTTTCCCAAGGACACTACAACACGTAAACCGCCCAGTGTGCGAAGCAAACACGAATCTTAGACTAGACAGTCTTCAGTTTCTCAGTACCACTCACAAACCGCACAGCCACGTTGCCTCCCTTATAATCATTTCATTACTGAACATGAATTAAATTGGCATGAACAGTAGCTGACAGCAAGCAGTCTGTAGTAAATCTTCAAGATGATTGGGTCTAATGGGTGAAAAATCAGTTTGGTTTCATAATATGAATTTGGTTTATCAAAACTTAAATGATCTGCATATATAATAGTTTGGCCTTCAAGGCATCGGCTTCACCTTGATATGAAGCATCATAAAGCATCAACACTAGTTATTATCTACATAAAACACAACCAACCCCAGTCGAAAGACTAGAGCTTAAACATTGCATCATTGCCTACTTTCACCATATTGAATAACGCTCTCATACCTCCATCTTCTCTTACCTTTTCCCCTAACTCTCTAAATTAAAAAAATATATAATCGATACAAAAATCAATCAGTGTAACTCTTGATCGACAGGTGAAAAGGGTTCAGACGGTTTACCAGGTCCCCAGGGACCCAAGGGTGAGATGGGTCCACAAGGGCTGCCAGGACGAGACGGCAAGGATGGCTACCCTGGTAAGCGTATGAGTAGAACTTTGTGTCAACAGAATTGTTTTCTCTTTCCCCTGTCTTATTGCATAAACACGGCTGTTAAAAATTGATAAGATGTAGCTTGCCACTCAGTCTTAAGCATCAGAAGGATGGAACTGAAGTATCAAAGAGGCTGATTGTTTTTCTTAGGCCTTCTAAGACCTTGACCTATTCTCATATGAGCTCCGTGGGGTACAAGCCAGAACTGTTGACTGGCCAGTTGATTCTGGTTTGGATACCGTGTGGAAGAGCTTTAGATAATAGTCCAAGTCCAAAAGCCCTTTGTGACAGTCTTTAAGTAATGGCCAACCATTATAAGGCTGTAAGATTCCATGACTAAATCACAACATGTATATCTGATGTTATGTGTATAACATAGCTGCCTTTTTATATGTCCAAACTTCTGTACTTAGCTATAGTTGTCAGACTGCGGGATTCCATGAGTAAGGGAGATAACCAAAATATATACATTCCTTCGTGCTGAAGTGCAGTGCAGTGCATTACAAGTGAACCTTGATAATAAGTATGTCCTTAGCGCTTGGAAAATTATACATATTTATTAGTCAAGCACGCTTACTATTGAGGTCTATCTGAATAGTGAATAATGAAACACTATTGAATCCATGCTTATTCATGTAATACAAAGGCATTCTCATTAAATGGGTACTTTATTTCGAGGTTCCAATGTGTTCCTTTATCTAAGTGGATGCCGCACTCCGGATGTTATACTGTTTTTAAGCACGGCTTTTGATGAACGGAAGTAGGCTAAAAGTGATATAATGTTCAATAAGGATTGTATGCGTAACACAATGTAACGTTTACCAGCGCCCCATCCTTTCCGGAGTCGTAACAAACGGAGTTGATTTATCCGCCTATTATCTCCCTACAGGGTTGTCAAATTCTGACAAGTTAATGGGTGTAAATTTGTACCGACTGCACAACACTCTTGCACGGCGAAGAGGCCGTGGTAAGCCAGTGGATTTCAGAGCTTTGGCATTTTACTACGTGCATGACTTTGTACTAAAGGTTTCAGAGTATACCTAGGCCTACTTAAGCTCGCTACTAACCACAACGTGAGTTGAAAGGGTGTCTTGTTGTTGTTTTTTTTTAGTCTCCAAGAATACTCCAAACTACGGTCAATGGCTGTCTGTTCTCTGTCGTCGATATAATAAACAACCACGTACCAATTTATAGACCTACTAATTCTCCACTTTCTGATTACACTTATGCCACTATCTGTAATCATTTTGATGCTGTCCACTTACCTGCTACCTTACTGGATGTCCAGGACCTAGAGGGGCTAAAGGTGAACCAGGGATTAGAGGCCTACTGGGCTTCCCTGGCCTAAAGGGTGAACCAGGTCATCTTGCATGCCCGTTACATCATGTTTAATCAACTGTTAACAGTGTCATCCGTTGTCCAACTTGATAGTCTTCATATCATACAAGCGAAACGATTGCTGCGTAGATATATCTTTGTTAGTTTAGTTGACAGGTTGATCTTTCCCATAATGCAGCACTCCTTGGTAACTGTTTTTGTTTTGTTCCTCTATTGCTATATAGCAGCGACGAAAGTGTTGCACTATGGGAAGGAAATGGCAAGGCAGTTCCCCATCATGGCTTGTTTCCTAACGATGTAGTACCAGTATTTTTCTACATTTATCGTTGCTAAGTGTAATCTTCGAAGTATTAATCCTTTTTCTCAACGTATTGCAGTAGCCTAGGTCTACACAACTTTTGCAAGAATACTCTTAACACTTTCGCTGTGAGCTTGCATGTGGAGCTTATTTAGAGTATTAACATTACTTGCCAAATTAGACTCGTTTCTAACAAAATACATATGTAACTGTGAGTACTGAATTTTGTTTGCTATATGTACACAGACCAGAGTTTACCTGATTATAGATCTAGGTTGTTTCTTTGCATGTATAGATCTTAGTACGCTGTTTATAATCATGTGGTCAAAATCTCCACAAATGCATTGAACTGTCATTGTCTTGTAATATTCAGCATCGTTTCGTGGTCATGGGACTAAAATTAACTTTTATTTGTTCTTCCTGCTTTGTCTATTCCTACAGCAAATTCATATGTATTGGCAATATGTAAACGTTTCCTACTAACAGGGTCTCCTTGACTCGCCTCTTTCCACAGTTACATGAAGATTTTCGATGGAATGGTTAGCACGAATGTATTACTTAATAATCATAATAATCTTTTCATGTTAAACTTTCAACCCTTCTGATGCATATTTTTCAAGTGTTGCAGAATACACAGGGCCTTTTGCAAAGAATGTTATCTTAATTCAAACTCTCACTGTGGAGCCATGTGCTTGATTTCACCGTAACTAAATCATTCCCTTATTTTCTTTTCTCTGCTAAAACTGACAAACGCTCATACGACGAAATCGAATTCGTCCCCTCTGACATTGTTGTCCTTCAACATGGTTATCTAGGACTGAGAATAGAATTCATGTATCTTAGTAGAATACTCTACTATATTCCTGTCTGTTTAGGGTACTAAAATACTGAATATGCATTTGAAGTATGTATGTTTGAAGTTATCCTCCTGCAGTAAAATGTTGTAATAGAATGGATAGGGCACTGCTTTTCTGGCATACTATATAGTACTATGATAAATCTGTATGTTGTATCGCTTGCATGAAAGTAGCCTATGTGTGTTCATATATTTTTCTTATTAGGATCATTCCAGCTGTAAACATGTCATGCAGCAACTGAGCATTAACGTATCTGCAAGACTATTTTGTAATAAATATAGTGCTGTGTTGGGTAAACCTAACCTCTGTTGAGTTGTTATTTAGAGATCCTGTAGGACATCTCAAGCTTCTGTTTTGTCTAATTCAATTGTAATTAAGAAAAAATTCTCCAGGGGTCTATACTTGTATGTGTTCCCCGAGACAGGTCGGGGAAGGGGGCGCGGNGAGAAAGGATATGCGAAGGCAATTAATACATTTGAAGTTGTTCTTTAGATTGATGAGGATGCACAAGCTAATACCGGGAGGCCCCCAAAAAATTTACCTAATTCAAAATCCAATAACTGCAAGAGTTTACGGGACACTGGAACAGAATTTAAAGCACATTAACAGACAGATATAATCTATAGTTGTAAGTTTCATTGATCGAGATGCTATATTTTTGTCATGCTATAAAAATTAAAAACACACATTGAATATGACTTGCCAGAGCTAATAATAATGTTGAACGAACAATGGGCTAGCTAATTAACAAGCGTTTTTATTTTCTTCACCTGTGACATGAGCTGAACATGGCATATTTTTTTTTTAATTTGCAGCATTAGCAGACAATGTATATCTATAAATGTGTGCTAAATTTGAAGTTCATAAGATTTTAATTATTGAAGGTATAGTATTATTTGACATAATGTATTTTTTGGCAACTTTTTTTGGTGGGNGGGGGGGGGGGGGAGGGAGAGGGGAGACCCGATATGTAGGTGAACAGGAAAATTAAGATAGCTGAGTTTACAATAGAATACGAAATTCATCATTTGCATGAGAGGTCGCAACATCATATCAACATTTTATGTTAGGAAAGAAATATGAAATGCACGCCATTTTCATATTTTGTGATTAAGCTTAAAAGAGACAAATCTAAAACTGAATCCCAAGAAAAAAAAAACCTCCAACGTTTTACGCATATGCCCTATTTATTTTGAAATCTTTAGTTTACTGAATCGAGCAGTGAAAACATTTTGATATAAGAATACATTTTCCGAGACATTGAATGATAAAACTAGCTGTTTATTAATGTATAGTGTAAGAAACAAGATAATTTACTTGTATATAGCCAGAAATTCATTCTCTACATTGCCTACTCGGCATCAAGCGAATAATAATAAATGAAAAAAAGATAGTATTTTTGTAGGCCCCTATGGATCTCACTGTATGAAATAATAATGATTTCGGGATGTAATGTTTCTTAACTTTCTCATTAACACAGGTCCATTTGGAGACGCTGGCCCTAAAGGTAACATCCATCCAGCCATCCATCCATCCATCCATCCATCCATCCATCCATCCATCCATCCATCCATCCATCATGGCATGATTCAACTACTGTACGAAAGGAAGGATGATTATTAATAATGTACCAGCACATTTCATAGCCCACTAGTCAAGATAAATAGTTACTTAAATCCCACTATTATCATCAGCATATCGATCCCCTTCTACCTGCAGCTCAGTGTATCTGATAGGTGGGCATGTAAATATACTGTATATTTAATGTATTCAGATCATTCCTATCTCCTAGGCATTACTTTCAGAGATTACAAATGTTCACTGTATATTTAGCCTCTGATCAGTCAGGGAGTAATGAAGTCCATCCAGACTGGACATAATGATATGAATAGGAATGTCATAATCATGTCTGATATAGGCGTTGTTCATATGGCTAGCTGATGACGATGGGAATGACCATTCTCTGTATATTTTGAGACTGTGAAGAAGGGGAGAGGGGAGATGAATGTTATATCTAATCAATGAAGGAGGGGATTTGTGGCCGGGCTTTCCCGGTATGGAAATGTACACCGCCTAATGCAGGGGTCTCAGATTTAGCAAGTCATCTGCAATTAACGAGATAGAATAGTTGAGTTGTAATAATTTGCATTTATCTTTAATGTAAAATATGATGACAATCAAAGTAACAGTAACTGCCATGATGATACTCAAAATTTCTTCTGTGTTGTGTTCTAGGAGAGCCCGGTCCACCCGGTCGAGACGGAGCCCCTGGTATCGACGGGTCCAAAGGCGAGAGGGGCTATACAGGACCTCCAGGCGACAGGGGCATGTCTGGTCTGCCGGGGGTGCCGGGTTTGAAAGGGAGGCAGGGAGACATTGGGCCTGAAGGTAAGATAATAAAGGGTGGTGCATTTTTCACATGTATGTCCGCCCCTGTGCTACGAATGTTCGGTCACCGCTGGCGCGAGAAAGGGATGGTCCGTTTATTTTGTGAGGAATCCTGAGCAACGGAAGTATCATTCTTTAGGCAATCCAAAATGGCTGCGAATGATACGGAAGAGCTAGAAAATAGTGAGAGTGGTGTTTGCTGTATTTATATCTTTACCTCATTCATTAGCATACATACCACCATTAATTATTGCCACATCCTCCTCCAACACAAGAATGTTGATAAAAAGTTGCTAATAGATTTGAAATCATATATGGTAACTGCTGGTAGTGGTGGTAGTAGTGGTGGTGATGATGGTGCACAACAATTTACTCTGACTGCAATTCAGACGAGGGTCATGATAAAGTTTTGTTTTAAACGAGAGCTAGCGCATTAACAATGGGGGACCCTTACCATTGAAAAAAATTACATTAGTGCACTGGTGCCGAATGCATCCTTAGTAGCAGTCAACATGTAATTCTTACGATGGCAAGAGATCCCATCGTTAATGAGCAAGCTCTCAATTATAAATGAGGTTGTACACTTGACAGACAATGAAACGAAGACGAGATGAAAAATGACGGTGAACGGCACTGACGAAAGCGACTGCGCATTTACTCTCATAGATATTTAGTATTTCTTTATCTCCTGTGTTCTCTCTGCAGGACCCGTGGGACGTCCCGGTATTCCAGGACCTAAAGGTGATGATGGCTACTGCAGTGCAGGCAAGTATTGCTCTTACGCTTGTGTAGTTGTTGGTGTGCACTTCAAAAATAAAATTGATGGGAGACAGGTTTGGTTTCTCCCCTCCTCCCCCTCCCCCTCTTCCTCCTTCCCCTCCTTCTTCTTCTTCTTCATCTTCTCCCCCTCTCTCTCTCTTAGTACCCTTTTCTCTGATTCTGCAGACAGACCTCTCTAGAATGTAATATTTAAAAGGTTGATCCAAAGTTGCAGTCATAATTCAGTGAAATGATTTGTGGTGCTGCACTTTCTGGTGCACTATCTGCCTCAGCACTTCCGACATCCGCAGCTGTTTGGCAATAATTATAGTAGTCTTAGCTAGAGTAAGATGGCCTGAGAGAGTTGATTTGCCTACCCATTTGGAGATACTGTGTCACTCTTCAAAGGCATGGTATATAAAGGGTGCCAGCAAGGCATGGGATGATAATTATGTATATGGTGTATGAGGGGTGCCAGCATGGTCTGGGATGATAGGTATGTGGTGTATGAGGGGTGCCAGCATGGCCGGGATGATAGGTGTGTGGTGTATGAGGGGTGCCAGCATGGCCTGGTATGATAGGTATGTGGTGTATGAGGGGTGCCAGCATGGCCGGGATGATAGGTGTATGGTGTATGAGGGGTGCCAGCATGGCCTGGGATGATAGAATGATGAGCAAAAGAAAATGAAACAGTAATTTACAAGTTATGATAATAATAATCGAGATCGGTAAGTTCCGTGAGGGTCCTAGTCATTAAAAATGATTGAGGATTGGTCGAAGCACTCACATTTTAAGACCTTACGCCTTTGCCTCGTACTATCCTTACCTGATGATAAAATGCCATGTGTAGGAACTGTACTTGAATCAGCATGATACTATGTTTTAATAAATCAGTGTATAATATATATTTATGGGAAACACCTTAAATCTGGGCTTGAAACGGCTATCATTAGTCAATTGAATAGTATCGAAATTCCTTTCCTTTCACTCTCCCTCTACCACCACCCTCCTTCCGAACCGCAGCACTTCAAAATGCCTAGCTAAAGAAAACTTTGGTCTTACATTTATTAATATTTTGGTTGGGTTTTTTTTGTTGTTTTTTTTCAAGGCCTTTATTTATTGCACTATAAATAAAATCAGAGATATGTGCAGTAGTATGAATTAAGATAAGTGATGAATTACT
>JAWQUT010000110.1:1877844-1880470 GCA_033807755.1 Ellobium chinense
GAAGTGGCAGGGCTATCTCTATCAGTCCGAGTCCATGTTTATAGACTTCAGCGTGGACAAAAACGGTTTGTGGATCATCTACGGAAACGAGAAGACGGAGAAGCTCACAGTGGCGCTGCTCAACACGGAGAATCTCGACGTCATCAACTCCTTAGAGGTCGATGTGGAAATTGGGTCAAAGGGCAACGCATTCGTGGCGTGCGGGAGACTGTATACTCTGAAGCACCACAATCGTCCCCGCTCTTATCTGGATGAAGTTCATGACCTCTGGAGCGGCAAGGTGGAACAGGTTAGGATCGGCTTCAACAACCCGTACAAGGACACGTCCATGCTAACCTACGATAACAGCACTAACCAACTCATGTCTTGGGACTCCGGTAAACAACTCACCGCTCCACTGCTCCTCAAGTTCCATTAACGTTTCATATTCATGTCAGCCCAGGAGGAAATAGCGGCTTCTTTAGCATTGTCCATTCTGGTGAAAAACTGAACATGGTCTGGTTTTGGCGTCACTCAAAATGACACTATCATGTTGCGGTTAGAAAATGTTTATGAAAACTTTGAGAACAGATAAGAAATAATAGATTATGATGGTTTGAGACTCTTCAGCTTTTTCATGATAAATTTCCCATAATAAATTTGTTTGTCTGTTTATCTGTATATATTACTTCACATATTAATATTCAGGGCTGGTGTTCATGAGGCAAACTTGGAGTTACTAACTTAATAACAAAATAATGCATGTGTTGGTCCTGGGGGTAAAAGAACGCAGTAATGTGCGTAAATTTTATGATACGCATCCTTTATGAATGCCAGCCCCTATAACGGATACCATTTTATCTATGTCTATAAATAATCAGCTGTACGACTATATTATTTGTACATGCAATATAGTGTGTGCGCATGTATGATCGCGTGAGTGTGTATTTATTGTCAACTGTCAATCTGGCGCAACCAAATCTTTATAACTTGTAAAGTATACTATCGATTGTAAGATCAAATAGTTTGGTTCTTATACCCTAATCCTCCGCTATCGTGCGAGCCGAGGGGAGATAACCATGTTTATATTTACGAGGGTCTAGCCATAATACTTTTATCTCACCCTGATGGAAACATGAGACAATCTTACTCTTGAATTACATGGTCGTCAAAGATGCACAGCCGACGACTGAAGTGCTGACATGGCCAGTGGCGTGCCAAAGCGCAAATGATATAATTATATATGAAGTCATATGCTGATTGTGCTCATATCTACTTTTGGTATCCCAAAGGCTACTGTTTTAAGCTAAGTGACACCAGTTATGAAGGTGACAGAGAACTCTTTTAGTGACAAAAAGTAGTCAGTTTTATATTCTTAAGGACTTTTCAGGTTATTGGTCGTTGGGTAAAGAACAAAGCACTTTCCAGTTTTTTCAGCTTCACGAGCACTTCATGGTCAGGTAAAAGATATTATTTTAATATTCTACAGATTGCTTCGCTTTAAATTATTGTAATGATGTTTTTAATGTGTCTGGCGGAAACATAAAGGAGTGTTAGGAGATAGGCTTTGAACAGATAAGTATGAGGATGAGACGGTCGGCGTTTTTTTTTTTTTGGTAATGTTCTGCCAGCACAGATATTTCACTGGTAAAAAAAGACTTTGCCTTTGAACATTAACACAGATGACGTATAAAATGCTTAAAGCTGTTATAGTAACCAGAGGGGAAGAATACTTTGGCCGGCAGTGTGAGTAATTTTACCTTTATATGGAGCACAGTGTGGGGAGATCGTAGATCTAGATTTCAAACTTGCCTCTCCTCTTAGATAAAGTTATTGTTGGGTGAATAATTATATCAAAGATGTGGTCTCAGGATTGCGACAGATTGTTATTCTAGTTCATTTGTAGCCTCTTCTTACTAATGAAGTTATTATCGATGTTGCTACTGCTTTTGACACATAACACAAACGTACAAGAACGCACTAAACTCCTCTTCGAAAACGCTATTGTCATAATTTCATTTTATGCCTAACTGTGTGTTTTACTCTATAATTTTGGGCAGTACGAAAATAGACACTCCTTTTCATCCCCTTCCTCCATAAGGTATTCCCATGTGCATGGCCATAGTGGTTATCAAAAGGAATGACCAGCTATATACCTGCAATAACTTCAAAGAAGTATACTTACTTATTAACTTTGTGCATTATTTTTTTCTCTCAATCAAGCTTTGTTGCCTCCTTTAACAAAGAGCCTTGTAGTCTTGGCAGGTAGCCTAGCTGCGTGGATAGCTGTGAAGAGCAATGGCTTCTCAAGGAATCTGTGGAAAGCCTAAAATTGCTCTCCTCGACCCAACTTTCCAAAATCTGTTTGTCTTGTGATATCTAGATATTTATTTTATTAATCATGATATGTGATGATTGAGTGCATATATATATAACAATGCTCGTCACATATAACGTGTATTAAAGTATTGTCTTTATTACATTGATCACGTCCGTTGATATCAATGGAATAATTATACCATGCTATGCTCACTGCTTCCTTGTAAACACTCATACTCGTTCACAGTTTCTTATATAAGTAGTTAGAGTCCAGCATCATAATAATAATGCTTAAATATACGCGCGTGCAAGTAGGTGTGTAGGTGTG
>JAWQUT010000110.1:1880509-1918377 GCA_033807755.1 Ellobium chinense
CCCCCCCCAGGCAGATTAGAGTGATGCACATCTTGTTTCTCACATCATTTCACATCCAGCTGTGACGATAATTCACTGTTGGATGAATTACTGTCTTTATAATATTCTGATATATTATTATGGTATTATACTTTTTAACTGTGCTTTATGAATTAAATATTTAATTTGAGAAGTAGCCTATACTCATGGTTTGTATTCGATGGCAGTTAGCAATAGCAGTAACTTGATTTCACCGTAACTCCTTGGAATGTTGGGAAAACTGCCTTTTTTAACCCTTACGTTGCCACCTCCTTAACTTTATTATAATATCCTGGATGTCAGACATTATTAAAAAATGTAGTTAAAATAATCGAGAATAATGTCTTCAACGTGAACAAAGCAGAAAACGGCTCAAAGGACCAGCAAATCAACATTTTCTTTAGTTGCAGCAAAACATACCGGATGCGGAAATGTGTTTAGGATTGAGGACTGAGGGAAGTCACTCGCACGTCGTAATACATTCGTTTTTTTTGTTTTTATTTTCGATTCGTCTTCAAATCTCGGGGCAATATTATTATAATTTCGACTTTTGTCTCACACGGCATCAAGAATGCCACCAGAGAATCGACATTTGCCGAACACCGCAACGTAAGGGTTAAGAAGATGTGCAATTAAATCCGAATTGCCATGGTGCAGAAATGTTTGTACCAATTGATATGAAAGAAACATTGTAATATTAACAATTTATAAGTTGCTTTTGTGCTGCTTGCTGCTGTTCAAGGTGCTGATAATGATGAGGAGGAGGAGTACGATGCCGACGACGACGAAAACGAGGACGAGGATCGTGATAATTGTAATGATCATTTTGATGAGCTTTCTCGCTGTCAAATTGTGATAATGCAAAATCCTGGGTCTCTTCAAAGGTGTAGTTTAGCTACGATTAGAGGCGAGATTGGGAAGGAAAAAATATACACCTTTGGCAGAGTCTCTAGACAATCTAAGAATACTCCCCTGGTTGCAGTCATGTCTAATCCTGCCTCTGGCCCTAAATTACCCTAGTTTAATCCAAGCACATCTCGAGGGAAGTCCATGCGTTTTCCAAATACGTCATACATTTTTATTATTGCAAGAACTTACACATAATTCTTCATTAAACACACCCCGATAATGATGACAACGATGACGATGAATGATGACAACGACATTGTATTATGAGAATGAGCAACAGAACATAATGAGAGCGAGGACAAAAGCACTTGTTACAAGTTTTATCTCCTTTCTAAGCTTACTTATCAAGCCTTGGAGGCCAAAAAATAAAAATGATAGTTTCATATTATGTATGTGCCTGTGACTGATTTTGTTGTCCCCCTTTGTTTCCTGTTTTGGTTTTGGCTACTTTCTTTTTGTGGTTTGATTTTCTGTATCTATTTCATGTTTAGCGAAAGCAGGTTGATTTTGGATACGTAAAATCAAATAACAAACATGCTGTTAAAAAGGATAGACAACAGTTCCCAATGTTTTAGTTGCAAAGTTTATTACTGATCTGTGCAAAAAACAGATAACAGCTTAACAAAAAAAGACAACAAGACAAAGAACAAAAAGGATTATTTAGAAATGACGGATCAAAAAGAGAAAGAAAGCCAGGCATGAAAAAAAAAATAATGTGTAGGGACGAAAAGAAATAGGTGAATGAAAAGTAAACATGAATTTTTTTTTTTTGATAGACATGTTGTTGGAGGTATACAGTAACCTCAAAACTCTTTACGCTGTTTTTCATGGTGGCGGGAAATCGAACCATTTTTGATGGTTCTGGTCACGATTACTCGTACCATTCTTTAAACTCCGAGCCACGACCTTATTCAGACTATCCTGTTAAATGTTCCTCGCTGATCGCTATTCTCATTCTCTCTTTCCACCGTGTTCCCGTGTCTCCTCCACTTGCTGGTCCTGGCTCTGTCCGAATTAAACCAGCCCTCGACCTCCTCGATGGACTGAGGCAGTTCTCGCCAGCCCGTCTCTGGCAGGAACGTCAGCAGAAACACACTCAAGACACAAGCAGCAGAGAACAGGGCACCCGGTGCCCACAGCGCCTTACGGGCCTGTGTGAAAAATAAAAGACTTCGTCAGTTTACATGGGAAACCCGGTATTCACCCAATTTAGTAGGGCTTTGAGCTTTTGAAGTGTGACAAGCAAATCCCCAATGTGTTCCGTCAGTAACTTACAGAGTTTAGACCACGATATTTTTTTCTAACTTTGTATATCAAGGCCGTTCATTGGGTTTTCCAGCAACAGCCTAACGTCCACCATTAACCTCAGTGTTCACCCGCAACTTGGAACACATTATCAATGCTCACATGATATGTTACACTTATTTATTCAACTAAGCCTAGTGAATCTCCATCTCTATTTTTCTGGGGGTAGGAAAGCTGAGGATTTGCGAAGTACAGTATCCAAATATAAGTAGATCTACGGGTAGCTGATAGAAACGGAACAACTTACCAAGATGGTCAAGAATGGCGAGGCAATGGCTGCAATTCTGGCACAGGTGGCAGAAATTCCCATGCCAACATTCCTGAAAGCAAAATATTGAAATCCTGCCGGTGATTAGTGAAAGGGTATTTCATGAAATGGCGGGGAGAAGGAGAGGAGTAAATGAGATGGCACACATATAGAGATCTTATTTGAACTTTCACACAAGAATTCCCTTCCCTTCCTCCTATGTCGCCATAAAAATCTCTAAATTTAGGGCGTGTTGGTCAGTGAAAATATGCGGACAAGATTATAACTGAAGATTTCTAGAGACTCTTCTTAAATATTTGATGATATATCATGACCCAGCAGCTGAGAACAGCGTGTACCGGGTTTTAGAGAACGTGTCTTCTACATACAAAAATATCGCCATTTCCTATATGTCTGGGTGTGTCAGAGAGGGGAGAGGAACACTTCCGGGGCCTCAGACAAAATGCTGGAAAAAATGGTTCAGACTACAGTACTGTATCATGTTGCGCAAGTCTATTTTTGTATTGCGCTTTCAGTAGACAACACCCTGCATTGCATGGTTTTCGGGTAAGCTTATATAATGTAGCATATATATATATATATATATATATATATATATATATATATATATATATATATATATANTATGCTAATAAGTGAGGCAAATATATCAGTATCGCAAACACTACCCGCAAGTCAGTGCATTGCTTTTCTGTCTCTTCCGCATTATGGCAGCTATCTTGACTTGCCTAGAGACTGATACTTCCTTCGCTAAGAAAAGTCTGTGGCTTCCCATTTTGACAAAATGCAGGCACCGAACAAACGTATCCCTGATCTGCTGAAGATAGCTGACTGTGTGAACCAAGCCATCACCAGGGGCGCAGATGAAGAAAATGAAGCAGCAAAACAATGACACTTAAGCTAGATTGTAAACTGCACTTTCAAACTATACCTGATGTTCGTTGGGTACAGTTCAGGAGTCCATACCCATATGGTATTGAAGGCTGCTACGATGAAAAACTTGCCCAACAAAGTCAGGGCTGTTTGCACCAAAGAAGTGGCGTGAGTTTTGGCTGTGAAAATGTGATAGAGACTTCACTGTCCTTTCATTAAAAAGAGAAGAAAATATATAAGAAAACTGTGTAAGCCAAAAGAGGAGAATATAGTAGAAGTTTAATGTAAAATATATTTTTAATGCTTGGAAAAAGCACACTTATTATTGAGGTATAAATCTACATAGTATCAAGGTCTAACTGAATAATGATGCGTGAGTGTGGGAATCATGCTTAATAGTAAGGTATACTTACTCAATAAGTACTTAATACAGTATCTAGAATGTACTCTATATCACTGCACAGCAAACAAAGAGCGAAAAGTTTTATTTCCAGATTATTTTGATTGTGTCTCGGATGTTGAAGTCCTAATAACCTGGATGTTAAAAAAAATGTATCACCCAGTCAAAGTCAAAACCACAGGACAAATGCACAAACAGACAGACGGGCGGACGGACGGACAGACGAATGATGGATGGATGGCTGGATGGCTGGATGGATGGATGGATGGATGGATGGATGGATGGATGGATGGATGGATGGATGGATGAATAGGTTGTTATACTACCTGCTAGGGTGGCCACAAAGACAGCAGCTAGCAAAGACACGCCTGCGAGAGAGGTGAAGCTTACTGCAGATGCCTTGCGACCGTATCTGGGGACATAGAAATGATTTTAGGCTACTCGACTCTAGTGACAGTAAATGAGGGTCTTGCGCAAAATTTTGACATCAAAGTTGAAAGCAAATCCGAACTTAAATAGACTAGTGACTCTTATACTTTTAGGTGAAGTTAATGTGAAACCAATAGATTTCTAATTGACAACCAAGGTTTAAGTCCCAAATAACACAACCCTATTTTCGTAGTTCTTTCTTTCTTTCTTTCTTTTTTTCTTTCTTTCTTTCTTTCGTTCTTTCTTTCTTTCTTTCTTTCTTTCTTTCTTTCTTTCTTTCTTTCATTCATTCATTCTTATTCTTTTCTCCTATCTTTTTTCATTCTTTCTTTCTTTTTTTCTATCAGTCTTATTCTTTTCTCCTTTTTTTTTATTCTTGTTTTATTCAGCTGACATGCCGAGCTAATGGAGTCCAACTCGATCAATGATGAAGAAAAGAGGATCTAAAACTATATGGCCCGATGATATTAAGTGCTGTGTCCTGAGCCGTTGGGTTTGGGCCCTTAGCCTGGGCTACGTTTGATTGGTTCCTGCAATCTGACAAAAAGGGAAGCCACACCTCTTCCTTAGAAAACAAAGTATCAGTCTCTAGGCAAGCTAAGATGTCTGCTTCTAATGCGGAAGAGACTGGAAACAATGCATTGACTTGTGAGTGGTATTTGCTATATTTATATCCTTGCCTCACTCATTAGCATGCAGACCGCCGTTGATTCCTGCTATATCCTCCTCCAGCACATGGCCGTGGATAATATGTTCCGCTAACAAATTTGAAACCCTAGATGGTTGCCGCCATTTTGCCGAGCTTTTTCTTTTGTGTTTGTACAAAATGTGACACATTTCTTGCAAACCTCTTGTTAGGTATGCGCCCTTCCTCACTGTGACTGGGGCGCACCAACCAAAGCGTGCCCTTAGCCCACAGAATACAAGGAAAGGGTGTGGCTTCCCATTTTATCAAAATGCACGAACCAAACAAACGCAGTTCTGAAATGAGAGTGACCGCAGACCTTTTCATTACGATGAGCAACATAAGGTTAGCAGGAAGCTCCAGCACTCCGCCTAGCAAGAAATTGATGTACGGATCACCAGCCAGTGATGTAGAAAGGAGGGTGATGCCGTAATAGGTAAAACTGCAGACCATCCTAGAGGATAATATATAAAGAGATTAGTAGAATTTCATCAAGACCGCTTAGAGAAGAATACATACAGAGAATAGCAGAATTTCATTGAGATATCCTAGAGGAGAATATAAACAGAGAATAACAGACTTTCATTGAAACATCTGAGAGAAGAATACGTACTGAGAATGGCAGAATTTCATTGAGACATCCTAGAGGAGAATATAAACAGAGAATAACAGACTTTCATTGAGACATCTTAGAAAAGAATATGTACAGAGAATAGCAGAATTTCACTGAGACATCCTAGAGGAGAATATAAACAGAGAATAACAGACTTTCATTGACACATTCCAGAGGAGAAAACGTACAGAGAATTACATAGACAGCCCATCTCTATGCCAGGATATTCCAGTAAACAGTCTTGACACTGTACCAGTATTGGCTGAACTTTTTCAGACATGATTTAAACATCAAAATTAATCTGATGAAAACTGGAGCTTCTAGACAGGGCAATTATAACCAAAGACAACAGATGAAACATTATGTTCAAATGAATTGTAGACGTTTCCCACGGTTGCCCTGTTCGGAGTTCGCTGAAAAGACAGGTTGGGCTTCTTTGAAGGCTTCATGTGACTTGGCATTGAAGTTTAACAAGTTTATTTGTAAACAAGCCCAGACCATTTCTGGTATATAGGCATACAACTGTTTTTAACAAATGACGGGACAGATGACAAAGTAATAGTTAAGAAGCACACTGATAAAAGATATATAGTGTCCACTAAGTATCCTCATTTANTGTTCGGAGTTCGCTGAAAAGACAAGTTGGGCTTCTTTGAAGGCTTCATGTGACTTGGCATTCAAGTTTAACAAGTTTATTTGTAAACAAGCCCAGACCATTTCTGGTATTATAGGCATACAACTGTTTTTAACAAATGACGGGACAGATGACAAAGTAATAGTTAAGAAGCACACTGATAAAAGATATAATTATAATGTCCACTAAGTATCCTCATTTATATTTATCTAGTACCTGTATTTTCTTAGAATAAATGGCCAGTGGCTTGATACATTGTACTGATTGGTTATTGAAGAGTAATTTAACTTTGAACATATTAGGTCTTGTGATAAATTTTTTGTCGACGTACTTCTTTCTTTCCAGATTAAATTTTGGACATTCGAAACTGGCGTGAAATTCATCTCCAGTAACAAAGTTATTATTTCAAAGAGTGCATTTACGCTCGTATATAGGTACATTGTTCCATCTTCCTGCCTCTATTGGTATTTTGTGATTAACTGTTCTAAATCTACAAAGGAAGTGTCTTAAGTGTATAGGAAAGTCATCTAAATAGTTTTCGATTGTTAATTCCGACCTGATGCCTCTGTAAAAGGTAGCTTTCCCCGATTTTTCTATGCTGCTGTTCCAAAACTGGAGTGCTTGATCTTTTAGTCTCCTGTCAAGTAGCTGGGTGATATATTTTATATGTAATGTTGATGTCCGCTGGAGCCAAATTTCTCCGTGGCCAAGGATATTCAGAGTGTTTTCAATAATTTTTCTAACCATGGTATTTGTGAATTGCTATTTATGTGGTAGTCAAAAAGTACGTCTACAGTTTCTTGGATAATTTAGTTGCTTTCCCAGTGATAATTTTTAACCAGTACGTTAACCTTTTTTTTCATCGATTTGCAGTTGCAGAGGATACCACCCAGTCTCTCCCAATTCCATATAATGCATATTATGCAGGTGTGGACTTCCTTAAACCGAGTACCTTTTTCAGTTTTTCAAGATGGATAGTTTCTAATATTGTTACATCAGTGTGTCCCCATATCTCACATCCATATATTAAAATAAGTTTCACAAGAAGATCAAAAAGATGAAGCCGCAGCTCACAGACAAATTCAGTGACCTACTTTTTGAGAGAACCCCATACATTGCTTTTCTTGCTTTATCTCTGTTTATCTTTTTCGCTTATACAATTTTTTTTTATTCTGTGTAAAAGTTAGACCCAAGTATACTTGTATTCCGACATAATTTCTAATTAGACGTTATTCATGTAAAATTCAGAGTGGCCTCTTTTTCTTCCAACAATCACAATTTTAGTTTTATCTGCATTTATCTGTAGCTTCCATCTTTCACAAAATGCAGCATATGCTTCTAGTGAATTTTTTTTAGGTTTTTAGCATTGTTCGCAATGAGTATAGTGTTATATGCATCTAATAGGACCAGTAAGGATATAAAGTCTGTCACATCATCTTGTTTTTTTTATGTTTACTCTATTCTCCCCATTTCTCTTGCTATCTCATGTTCCCTTGTCTCCTCCCGCCTAAACCTTTACCACTCTCGTGATTATCTAGCCATACATACGTGAGCTAAAAGGATCTGGCGTCAGTCAATATTTGCAATAAACTGCAAAAGGCTGCCTGGAAAAAAGATTCTATCTCTCAAACAGTTCTTTATTTTGATTATTATATAATCTCCCCTGAGGGAACGCCTTTCTCTTCCTTTAAAAGCATTACACAATCCTTCTCCTTGACAGTCATGCTTATGGTATAAAAAAAATGCATTAATGATGGCATAAAAATAGGAGCAAAGTGAAAGACGTAGACTGCATCTTAAATTGCCATTTTTGCCTTAAGCAGAAATGTCTTGATGACTTCTTTTATTACTTACCAAGCGTAGCATAGAGTCAATGATATCTTTCTGAGCGTGGGATTTTTCATGACATCCAACAGACTGGGATTCAGCTTCTGTTGTTTGTGAACTACGTGTTTCTCATCAATAGGTGGAGACTGAAGCAGGTGTTCTTCTGGAGGGCTTGTGGCTTAATGTGATTTTTCGATGTTATTAACAATGATGGGTTGGTGCTAGTGACAGTGGTGATGGTGGTGATAGTAGTGGTGTTGATGGCCATAGCTTTATTTTAAGTGTGAGGATGGAGATGAAAATGATGATAATTATGGTGATGAAGATGGTGTTAACAGTGATAGTGGTGATGGTGACGGTGATGATGATTAGGACGACTATTTGATGGTGATAATGCTAGTGATGATAATGATAGTGAGAATAACAATTTGCCTGAAGAAGATATTTCCAGGTCAAAACTTTGTTACATTTAATCTGTTTGATAATATTTACCTCTGAAATAATTTTTTACGTCTATTCAAACATTTCTTAAGTCTAAATTCTATAAAATGGTGATGATGATGATAGTATTGATAATGACAATGATCATAACACCATGACACCACGTGACCACAGGACCAGATTAAGTATTTCCTCCCTGTACTGCTGACAACAAGCACAAGAGAAAAAAAAAATAACAGACAAATTAGCCAACCCAATGTACCCTCCAGGGGCGTAGCGTAATGGTAGTCAAATAGTCAATGACTACGGCTTGGAAAAATAATGCTTCACACAGTTCTTAAAAGGAACAGATGACTACCACAGAAGTATTGAATTAAGAAAAGCCAGCTCTCATCGCCCTTTATGAATTAGTAGTTTAATAGTACTGTAGACTAAGAAAAAAAGACCTGCGCAAGCCACTCGAAATGTTTGACTATAAAGGTCAACCCCTTGAGCCGCGCTTCGTGCACTCTATGTCAAAAGAATGACACTTGCACCCTGATTGAGCCCCAAGCGCAACTCAGCTGCTTAGCCATCCTAGTAGTCATTTTGGATTTTGACTACGTACGTGAACTCGCAGGCAATTCCTCTTCTATTGTATTAGGCGCAGAAATCAGCATTTGCACCCAGACTGAGCCCCAGTTGTGCCCGCCAGCAATGTTAAAATTTCCATGCCTGTAGGCAAAACTCGAAATGACTACGGAACACAGAAAAGGTAATGAAAAACGTCAGATCGAGTGATTTTCCCTCATCCGTTCGCCTACTTCGAATGGGGGTCAGGCGTGTTATTGTAAGCTAAGGCTTCAGTGTTGTCTCGATGCTTCTAACAGTGGCTAGATCGTGATTTAGATCACGTGTAGAACTAGATTTAGATCTAATATATGTCTAGACCCTGCATAATTTGAAATGTTGTGTTTTCGACGGCATGCATTTAGTCAAGCCCCTCAGTAAACGTGGCTAATAACTGTTTCGGAAGCAGCCAACGTTTGTCTGCGCTGAGCACTCGATTAACATCTTACAACGACTAAAAGACTCCACACGTTCAACTATGAGCCAAACACGACCAAGAAACGTATTGTTATTTATGCAAGCAAAGTTGATCGAAAAAGTGTCATTAAAATTCTCTTTTCCTTTTACGACACCATCCTTGATCATTTTACCACGCGAAGGAAAAAGGCATCAATCTTATCTACAAAGATTAAACAAAAAGTCCCTGAATTTTGTTGTTGTTATTGTTGATGTTGTTGTTGTTGTTGTTGTTGTTGTTGTTGTTGTTGTTGTTGACCTGCTTTAGGTAGTAAAGCACATCTTGCTCTATAATATTGTGTTCCTCTGTTTCAAGCATGCTACCCTACCCCCCCCTACCCCCTTAATGTAAATGTAGAGTGACCCTAATCAATGTGCAAATTTGACTACCTGATTTTACCTCCCGCGCTACGCCCCTGGTACCCTCATTTCGTTGTACCATTTTTCGGGGACCTGTTCGTCTCAGCTAACACTGTTTCTATCAACTCCTCGTACTTCTTGCCGTTGAGCCTACATGCTTTTTTCAACACTGCTTTCGCTCTTCTCACTTTTTTGTTGGTCAGCAACCATCGCAGAGATTCATCAGTAAATCTGAAATACAAAATGTATCTTGAGAACGTGTATAGAAAATACCGGAATTATGCACGGTTCATTTTGGTTTCCAACCCACTGAAAATAAAATACTAGATGATATAACTTTTTATTCTTGAGGCATGCCATCTTCACATAAACACGTTACAATAAGCCTTCACCCTTGCTATTCATTGACTACTACACTTTATAAGCTTAGGACAAAAAAATCACGTTAATGAAATGATGTTAATGGTCAGATATGTGAATTATGATTTATCTACAAATTTCTCAGTCTCTACTGTTTCTGTTCCATTGTAATTTCTCGATATCAGAGAAAGAGCGATCTAAAAAATTCGCTACATGGTTCTAGTTGGTTGTCCTATTGCTGCTGCTGCCGTTGTTGTTGTTGTTGTTGTTGTTGTTGTTGTTGTTGTTGTTGTTGTTGTTATTTCTGTTGTCATAACTCTGCCCGTAATCTTAATCTAGGCAAGACTTGAAAAAGTCCAAGGATTCTTGCCATATTAAGAACAGGTTATCGTATTACTAAATTGAAAGAGTAAACCTGAAAAATACAGACATGTAGAGGAAAAAAGACGATGACATTAAGGCGTAGGCAAGTTGAAGGGTTTGCCAACTGTGGTTTCTCAAGAGATAGGCGATGGCAGTCAGACACAAGATGGAGACCACCCAAAGGCTGTTGAAGATACACCCCATCAGGGTTCTTTGCTCCGTTGTGAACAGCTCCACTATCATGGTGAAGGTGGGAAGCATGTAACCCTGGCAGACAGAAGAAGACGAATAGGTGGTGGTGTAATAAGACAGTAATGAGTGGTAGTAGTAATGATGATGATGATGATGATGATGATGATGACGATGATACTTGTAGTGGTGGTGGTGGTGGTGGTGATGATGGTGGTACATGTAGCTCTTTTGTGAATGGATCTGTTAGGACTTGAGATGTAAACCGTGCGATCCTATAAGATGAGGAACAGCAATGAACGGTGGTGACGGCGGTGTTGATGGCTCTGTAAACCGTGTTACTTTTAAAGAAGGCGGCTCTCATTGGTGGCGGTGATAGTAGTGATTCTCTCTCTCTCTCTCTCTCTCTCTCTCTCTCTCTCTCTCTCTCTCTCTCCCANNNNCACACACACACACACACACACACACACACTCTCTCTCTCTCTCTCTCTTTCTCTCTCTCTCTTTCTTTCTCTCACATACACATGTACACACACGTACCAACATACCAACATACACACACACACACACACACACACACACACACACACACACACACACACACACAACACACACACACACACACACACACACACACACTCTCTCTATCTTTCTCTCTCTCTCTTTCTTTCCCTCACATACACATGTACACACACATACCAACATACCAACATACACACTCACACACACACACACACACACACACACACACACACACACACACACACACACAGAGTTCACTGTGATGAACACACACACACACACACACACACACACACACACACACACACACACACACACACACACACACACACACACACCCGCTTAGCGGCCAGCGTACCCTACCTGATTGAAACTACCAGAGAGAAACTTGAGCAGCAAGAACAGCTCGAAGACCGGAGCAAAGGCCAAGCCCACAGACACGGCGAACATGAGAAGATGAGAGATGACCACTAAGATTTTCCTTCCAAAGCGATCGCCCAAGTGTGGCAGCGTGGCGGCCCCTACCATCATTCCTGCCATAGTCAACATCTGAGGAAGCTGGCCTAGAGCTTCATTCTCGCACACGAGGTCCCACTGGGGAAGTGCACAGATGCAGAGCAACAGTGTAACAAGCAAGATGGATACTTACCTTATGGGCCCACTGTAATATGGCTGATGCGTGTGCATTTCAAAACACGCCTTATACATCCTTGAAATCTGACATGCCACTGTTTTTATCAATGCCAAGTTACTGGCAGCCTTAGATATTCTGTTTAGAGAGGCTGTATATTTTAAAAGCCGCAGTTGTTCTTTTGAAATGGCTAAAACAAAAGTTGTTAACCCTGAGTAGCGTTCATAGGTCGAAAGTGGCGCCACTCTTTGATTTCTTGGCTGTCTGTTGTCTTTTTGCCCTGTTGGTGTTCAGCCATGGTAATCCCATCCATGTCTTATATGGTAACATTAATTATAAAGGTATGGTTTCCAGCCTTGTATTGTGTACATGTACTAGCTGTTTATGAAGTCGTCGTATAATTATTAGTGTTATGTTGTTATTACTACTACTACTACTACTTCTACTTCTACTTCTACTACTACTAGTAGTAGTAGTAGTAGTAGTACTACTTCTGCTGTTGCTGCTGTTGCTGCTGCTGCTGCTGCTGCTGCTGCTGCTGCTGCTGCTGCTGCTGCAGCAGCAGGCTAGATCTCTTAATAATATTCTTCTTGGGTAGTTGCAGTGCCAAAACCATTTTCCAGGGACTGAGACGAAACATACAGGCAAAAGCTTTAAATCACCCATAGGCAAGAGTCCATTTTATAATAGAGTGGGCTGATGAAAATGTGGCTAGAATGCTGCCCATGAGGACTTACAACATAATCATAGCGGGCATAGAAACCACGAACTCATACAAAGCAGTTATAATAGACTAGACACTTTTCATGAAAAAGCAGCTTCGATAGTTCAGAGAAAGAGGTTACTGTCATTGTATGGGCCTGTTCGGGGGTTCTGTACGTGATCTTTTGTGGACTGTCCAATGGGTCATTTTCTTGAAATTAACTCCCTCAATTTCGCTAGGTGGCACTTGAGATGTTCAGGCATACTTCAGGTTTGTCACTCAAAGTCCATTGTAATTTTAAACATCATTAGCATATCTATTTTATAATTCCATTCAACAAACGTCAGTCTTAAAGTTACCACAGGTACTTAGCCCTATAATGCAGATTTAGCACTCCAAATCTGGCGGAGAAATGCAAATCAGCCTTTTGAAATTAATAAGCGTAAAGAGCAATAAATGAGACCACAGGCTGAGAACGGTAACTTGCACGAGAGGTATTTTGTTATTCGTTTTTGTCAATTTCAAGACGCTACTGATATTACTGTTACATAGTATTACTTCAGAATTTTAGAGAATTGTTTATGTGTCCCAGAAAATACTTATATGCAGGTACGAGTTTCTGCAGTTAATAGTTTGATCATAAATGATTCTAAGATTTACAAAGCCAAATAGCAGAAAACCANTACTACTACTACTTCTACTTCTACTACTACTACTACTACTACTACTACTACTACTACTACTACTACTACTACTACTACTAGTACTACTTCTGCTGTTCCTGCTGCTGCTGCTGCTGCTGCTGCTGCTGCTGCTGCTGCTGCTGCTTCTGCTGCTGCTGCTGCTGCTGCTGCTGCTGCTGCTGCTGCTGCTGCTGCTGCTGCAACAGGCTAGATCTCTTAATAATATTCTTCTTGGGTAGTTGCAGTGCCAAAATCATTTTACAGGGACTGAGACGAAACATACAGGCAAAAGCTTTAAATCACCCATAGGCAAGTGTCCATTTTATAATCGAGTGGGCTGATGAAAATGTGGCTAGAATGCTGCCCATGAGGACTTACAACATAATCATAGCGGGCATAGAAACCACGAACTCATACAAAGCAGTTATAATAGGCTAGACACTTTTCATGAAAAAGCAGCTTCGATAGTTCAGAGAAAGAGGTTACTGTCATTGTATGGGCCTGTTCGGGGGCTCTGTGCGTGATCCTTTGTGGACTGTCAAATGGGTCATTTTCTTCAAATTAACTCCCTCAATTTCGCTAGGTGGCACTTGAGATGTTCAGGCATACTTCAGGTTTGTCACGCAATGTCCATTGTAATTTTAAATATCATTAGCATATCTATTTCATTATTCCATTCAACAAACGTCAGTCTTAAAGTTACCACAGGTACTTAGCCCTATAATGTAGATTTAGCACTCCAAATCTGGCGGAGAAATGCAAATCAGCCCTTTGAAATTAATAAGCGTAAAGAGCAGTAAATGAGACCGCAGGCTGAGAACGGTAACATGCACGAGAGGTATTTTGTTATTCGTTTTTGTCAATTTCAAGACGCTACTGATATTACTGTTTTATGGTATTACTTCAGAATTTTAGAGAATTTTTATGATGTCCTAGAAAATACTTATGTGCAGGCATCAATCTCTGCAGTTAATAGTTTGTTCATAAATGATTCACAGATTTACAAAACCAAATAGCAGAAAACGACCAGAGGGTTTTTTCGCCCAGTATGTGGTTAGAGAGTTACCGTTCTTTACATAAGAGGAAAATGACTCACTAACAAACAAGAACACCTCACAAACTCGGAACCATGTGGAATTCGAGTTGGTGAAGTCTTTCTGTGCTTACCTGAGATATGAATGAAACGTGAACTTCACTTTCGTAGGTGAAGCGCGTGCATGCCCTTTTCTCAGAAAACGATGAGTAGGTACCGTTTGAGAAGTTGGTTGCCGCTTGACTATAGCACTCCGACACAATGATGACTGTGTCATTGCTGAGAAGACTGGCGTTTGAGCTCTCTGCAGAGTGGCATGTCGGGGAGACGCTTTTGCCTGATCAGGAATAATAAAAGTCGTAAGACAAATTTCCTCAGGTTGCCACTGTAAATGGTTGGATGGACAAAGTGAAGGTGCCGAAACTTCCCATCCCTTCCACTAGACCATAAATCCGTTTCACCCTAAGGCTATCAAGTGTATCTAAAACGCTGGCAATGGACTACTCTTTCCGCAGGTCAGTTAGAGGGATATTGCCTTGAAGGACACAAGTTATGTTTCATTGTTGAACTCTGTAAGAAGTCCTGTTCAGCTAAAGGCTCATAGTGTGCAACTGAACAAGGAAAATCTCGAGGCCTTAACTTTTCAACGGCCTATAGTCCAAGACACGGCTGAATTAGATATTAATACACATCGAACAATTTTCACATGGTATACCGGATTATGTTGAGGCACGAAGTTGAACAAAATTCTGAAAATCTCATTCCATCACTTTCAAGCCTACACTCATCGCATGAGTATACCGTGTTACTGTATGAATTTTACATGCATGGTTTCGATATTATTATATCATTACATTATTCAGGTAGATTTCGATATCAAACATTCTTCAAGAGTAAGTATAATTTTCCACTCGCCATGGTCATTCTTATTTTCAAGGTTCTACTGTAATGCACTGCATTGCACTGTGTTGCAAAGGAATGTAAATATTTTGGTAATTTCCCTTGCATTAGACATGAAACAGAGTCTGGGTTTACTGACGTTTCCCAGGGGGAGGGAAGGGGGGGAGAAGAAGTGGTAGAAAGCAAATAACGGCCTTGCTTTTCCATTCTCGACATTGTCATAGAACACTGACAGTCGATAATGACACCTGGGAGCATTGTCAGCGGTCAGTGTTTCCAAGACAATTTCTCGAATGGAGAAAATCAAGGTTATTATTTGTTTAATGAAATCTTGCCCCAGTTTCAACTTTTCTCTTAAGAAAAACTCCCTTCTGCCTCTTCAACAATCGGGACATGGACTATCTTCACTTTCCATAAAAGATGGAACCATTAATAATAATTATTTCATAGTTACCTACAAATACACCGGACAGTATAGCTGTACTCATTGGTAAAAGAAACAAACAGCTGAGCAGAAGTTGTATGACTTGGTATTTGCCACAACTTCCCAGGAACTTCCACACTTCGTCACCATCTATGGCTGGACAGTTGGCCCGTTGCAGTTCGTGTCTTGTTCTCTCTTCTCCGGAATTTTGCCGAGATCTCACAGGCTCAGGCTTCATGTCTATTGCCGCTGCTGCTGCCTCTGCTACCGCTGCTGCTCCTGCTGCTGTTGACGAAAATGAATATGATGATGACCTGATGTTCACTGCTAAGCTAAGGTTCAAACACATTTGCACATTTCTCTCTCTATGACTGTGTCTCACTTCAACACAATTTACCACATCATTTTTTTTTCAGTTGACTAGATGGTCCACAGGTCTGTGTCGTGCACTGGTAAGTTCCACTTTCAGGATTCACAACCATCATAGTAAGGGTGAGCGGTACATTTTTAATCATGAATATTAACGGCAAGGCAAGACAATGTAGAGGCCCGTCAAAAGTTAAATGAAATGAACTAAGAATTTTATTTACTATAAAAACGAAACAAGACATTCTAAAATGCCCAAATTTTCGGACAAAAGTCCTTCATCAGGGGCGAAAAATGAAAAGGCAAGACCCCTCTTTCGTATTTCGTTTTCTATGAATATTAAGTCAGTGATTGTTCAAGAAAAGCCATTATCGGGCTATAAGTTTCCTAGAAGAACACTGCAATACTAGAGGCTCCGAGGGACAGGGCAGCTATAAAGAAAGGAAGAAAGACGAGTTAAAGAAGAAAAAATGTAAGAAGACAGTAGAGAAAAATAGAGAAAAATAGAGAAAGAGAAATAAGGAGGAAGCTAGAGATTGCATTTTATTACACAAGGATAACTAACATGATTATCCATTTATCTTTGTACTTACTTAATCGCGAGGAAAGACAGGGAGGAGGCTATTATCAACATGGGACCTAAATACAATTCATATAATATACTGCAATGATTATCACTGTGTAAGTGTGAAACAAAGTGTTTGGCGTATGCCTAATAAAGATTTTGAACTGAACTGAACTTATTTTGTGAATGAACCATTCTTTAACCACGTTCATACACAGATAATTCCAATAGGGTGGTTTCAGTGAAATTTTATTATTATTATGTGATGAACAATGGAATCTTGCCACAATATAATATATCAGATTTGGGGACGTACAACTGCTTTAGAGTTATATTTAATTTCCTTTGGAATTCAGTGTGAATACACTCTTGTTGAGGTTTTCTCTTTAGATTGACTTTCTAAGTAAAATATGGTATCATCTTCCCTTTAAATGGCATGGAAAATCTTTTATATCCGTTTTTCTTTTTCAAAAAAATATTGAAAAAAAAAACCAGAATTGGTGATGAAAACAATCCCCTAATTTCAGCTAAAAATGGCCTAAAATTGCTGCCTCTGACATTCCGTGCGAGCATGTCCCGGACCCCTTAGATTGATTTTAAAGGCCTTTAAATGCCTTTTGCGTTAATTTTTTTTCCTGTAAAATCATCTTTAAAAATAGACAAATTGTAATAAAAATGTTCGTCTAATGTTAGCTTCAAATGGCCCCAAAGTGCTCTCCTTTAAATTACGTTGTCATGCGCACGCCATTTTTTGCGTGTGCAATTAATTCTTCTCCCTACAAAACTCTTGGGTTTGACCGTAGATATGATGCAAAACCGTAGATATGATGCAAATGCATGTTTGGTAACACGTTAAAAACATTATAAACAAATTCGGAGCCAGGAACTTTGTTATTTTTCAAAGGATTTAGACATGAAACTCGGATTGGGTATGTGAACTTCAAAGTGAGAGTGGGGGAGGGGGGAGGGGGGGTCCATCAGATTTGGTAGTTATAGCTCTGATTCTCTCCGAAACTGTATCATGAATACATTTTAAAAGGAGGACACCGTTAAGAGTTACCGGTTTTGACCCTTCCCCGATTTGCAGCGGCTCGTGGCGAAAACGATGACGTCACTTAAGTTCCAGATACTACAGACACCTCTATCTGACAATGTATTATTCAGCATTTAATTAAGGTTCTAGTCATCCAAATTCAAATGTAAAGTTTGATAGTGAAAGCCAGATAAAGTATTCTACATTGTTATTGCCTCAGCATCATTTTGTTTGACATATCTACTGTTCACAGAGTAATTAAAACATTTATACCAACATGCTATCACCCGTCCGCAGAGCACTGGCTAGATTTCTTGGCAATGTTGATAGAACGTATTTGATGTAAGCTTATGGCCGCCACGCGCACAGTGGGTGGAACAATTCTGACTTCAGATAATGTAGCCCTGTGTGTTGTCTAGGGCCGACAGAGGCATTATATCACTATGACAGATGCTTGAAAGACTGTTTTATTGGAATAATAGGGTATCGTATGATTTAATATGTTCTGTAGGACGATGCAACGTTTCTCTAATAAATCCTCGGTCTTTGCATATGGCCTGCCAAGTTCAAATATGGCGTGTAGTCAGCCTGACCGGTTATAGGTAAAGACCGCCGATATAATTATTATGCGATGGTAATCTAAAATCCTTGCAATGCATACTTAATTGGTATGGATGAAGAACTGAACGGGCCATTCCATGAGAATTGAGATGAGTAAAGTTGTCAAAATAATACCATACCACAATACTTCCGTGAATATTGAAACTATGCTGCCATATAATACGGCGTTGAGGCATAAGACTCCATTAGTTATTTTATAAAAAAGAACATTTCATTTCCGACGGAATGAGGGATACTAAGTTGAGCGATTTAACACATTATGACGTTATTTTCTCTGAATTATTTTAAGTTGTTTGTAGTCTACCGATTTATTCTAAACTGCTCACGCAAGTTTAACAACCTGAGTTTGTTAATAGACTCTACCACGTGACGACGGTTCTTTGATGGGCTGGCGGATCTCGCCGCTGGTATTAGCTCTTAAGACACTTCTAAACATGTATCTCTAGATCAGAAAATTACAGTAATACGCATAATAATGTCGGTCCGTACAAAAGAATTTTGTTCGCTCAGCTTATTTACTTAGCTACTAAACATCGAGGCTTTCTTTGGAAACTGGAAGTGCCAGATAAGAACAGTAAAACCTACATATTATGGTGACCATCATTCGTTCTTCATGAAAATGGTCGTTTAAGACAGGTGGTCTCGTTGTGCTAATTAATTTTTTCTTAGTCGAAATGTAAAGAAACCTCTGGTTCCCAGATTACTTTACCTTAATTCAGGCTTGGGGCTGCCTTGTGGTCCATTAAAAGGAAAGTCTTTATTCAAGCTATCACAGATTAAATCTGTAATCGACCCTATTACTAGGGAACGAGCGGTAAAGGGCTGGCTGCTATAAAAACTTTCCCCGCCAAAAGGTCATGTGGTTGTGAAACAAACAATAAGATAAGCCGTCTTCATTTTTTAATTTTTTTTTTTTTGTGATGATATTCAGCGATTCCTACATTAAAGTTAGCCTCATAATGTGCTGAAAATATCACAAGGGGACTTGGTTGGTTATTCTACTACGTTCAACCGATTTTCCAACCTTAAATTTCGTTTGAAATTCGAAAAATGAATGTACTGATGGCACAATCCATTCCTAGTCTAAACAAGCTCACAAGGCCAATATACAGTAATACATGTAATAACTTAGCGGACATGGAATCGTGAAAGAAAATAAACATGTTAAAGCCTGTAGAGAAAAGGTTCTGGCTCTCAGGATCTTTAGTTAGCCTACGGTTTTCATCAAATATTTAAAGTAGTGCACAGATTAAACTATATTTATAGCTAGCATTAAGTATTGCCATCGAATATCAAGCACACGAACCGAGTAGATATGAATCAATGATTAATTTCACTGAAGGAATATTAATTTGATCAAGCAAATGCACATTCTGATCTTACATTCTAATACAAGCCACACTATAAGCACAAGGTTCTGTTACGAACACACAAATCAAAAGAAACCATTGAGGCACTCAGAAATGTGTTAACAAGCTTTGAAATACTGTAGGTAAGTCTGATACTCCGGGATTTTATGCTTGGCTTGAGATGTGTTGGGATTTCGCGGTAAAAAAAAAAAAAGTCTCTCTTGGTACATTGAAAATATAGGCGACGTTGTCTCATGGGAACTAGAGCGTGAAAAACACGCGACATCACGTGGCTCTCCCATACACTTGACGTTGCAGGTGCCTAATCGACCAAAAAAAAAAAAAACCATCAGAATCAGTGGTGGCAGAGTATAAACCGTGACATTTAGACAGATTGTGTAGAAATAATCGTATAACATGAAACCCCACCGCAAAAGTAAACTGGTCAGCCTTGAATCTGTAAATGAAAAATAATTATTGCAGGCAGTGTTTCCCAATGGCTCCAGAGGATTTCATTTGTGCGAACCTGTGATCTGCAAAAGGACACATTTAATAATTTATCCCTTTTCATCTAATTTAAATTGTGAAAAATCTTAATGGAGGAGTCCCACTGTGAGGTGTAAACAGTTTATAATTTGAGCACAGTGATAGCACCACACCTGCAGACTAGCTTTGGCCATCTCGGAATTTCCTGTGATTGGAGGAAAAATTTTTATTAAATGGCTCAAAGAGGCATTTACAATTTGGCTTCAGCACTCTCAATAGCCCCGGGAAACTTCAGAATAGTCTGCTGGCGGTCGCCTTGCACGGTGTTTGTTGTGTTTTTTTTTCAGGTTTCATTTATAATAGGTGGAGTTGAGAAAATGCGGTCTTGGTCTTGATATAGAGGTAACATGCATATAGGAAATGCGAAAGGTTTTCTACACAGATTAGTTCATTCCAGTTTGAATAGCATTTGTCTCTTCGGTATGCCATACGGCAGCTCATAGTCTGCGAATAGGGTACATGGATATTAACTTGGAAACCAGTGGGAAAAATGTTCCTTTTTTTAAGAACTTGGCCCCACATATCAGTCTGTGTAACATGGAAACTGAAGACCATCTGTCAAAGGCCACCAATCATATAGGAAATGAAGGAAGGGACCCACATAGTAGTTCTGCCGTACTGTGGTGGAAGTGGCGGTGATGGTAATTACATCTAATCTGACAATGGATAAACTTGAATTATCACCTCTACCTCTGACTAGACCAAATCCAGACTGATAAGATGGACTGTGGTTCTTATTACTTTGAAAATTGACCAGATCAGTTCATAAGGCATTCGGAAAATGGAAGAGATGTTTCAAGTTTATTTATTTAGGCGAAAGCCAACCATATTCAATAAAACGTCACATCAATAGAAAGAATGAAGGAAAAAAAAACATATTTTATGTACAACTGTCTCTTACATTTAGACATTGACATCTCTCTTTCTCTTTCTCTCTGTCTCACTATCTCTGTTTCTTTTCCCCACTAACTTTCTCTCTCCCTATCTCACACACTTTCTCTCTCACTCACTCACTCTTTCCGTCTATGTTAACAGCTATATCTTTCACAGCATCCCATTCGATCAGACGCATCTATATAACAAAAACTAACAACCCTCCCCACCTCCCTGCCCGAAAGGGAACTAACACTCGTGTCACTTCAACAGTTCGTATTCCCTTAAAATATGACAGAATCCTATTGCTACGTTTCTGAGTTCTTTACTATTGCTTGATAATGGGGATTGATGAAGAACTACATCAAGATATTGCTGATATTTTCACCAAATCTGGTGAAATGCACGTGAATCTGGTGAACTGGTGAAAGAATTGGAAAATGTATGAATTTCTGCTGAAACTAAAGTGACCGAGAAAGAGGGAAGATCAGAAAAAAAGGTCTAGATCTACATTCAACCCGTTGCCAAAAATAAGAATACTGCTGGCTCTTCTCCACTCCTCTTCTTATGTGAAGAGTATTTTTGAAGTAATCCCATACAGATCAAATCCGGGTTGCCTACTGCACGATTGCAAAATGGCTATTTGCTAGCAGGAAAGCATGTCCTACGAAATAATTATAATTAATGTTACAGTAGTTGCCATCGATACAGATTGCAGAAGCAGTGCGCAATGATCAGTTAAATTGTGTACTGTACTTTGCATATTGTAATGAATCTTCCTTTTTTTATAGTCTGACTGTTTGTGGATTCTGTTGCATAACACTTCTTCGATAGTTCACTCTAATACAACTACAACTAGTACGATTGAATAACACTTCTTTTCATTAATATGATTACACTTTATTAGCAACTATCACTAGTACAATACAACACTTAGTGCATCCCTATTTCTACACTTAAAGAACGCAACCTTTCACTCTAGCACTTTTACTCTACTCTGCTAGACTCTTTACGTCTCTTCTCCATCACGCTCCGATCTAGACTCCTTTTCAGACTTCTCTCTCCCTCCTTCATTCGTCCATCACGTGACTTCACCCCTCAGTCCTTTACATTTTGATTGGTCACTCAGACTGGTCAAATGGAGGTGAACAGGACCGAGGGGAAAACTCAAGTTACATTCTCTCACGGAGATTCAACCACCTAGCATCTGCCTGCCTAACATAAATCTTACAACGGCAAATTAAACATGTCTTGCATTCGTCTTTCATTCCCATGCACACAAATAATTGGGCATACATCAGTGTCCAAGCTTCGTGGCACTGCACTAATTTTCTGACCACTCACAAACCGAGAATCCCCACAATATCCCCCTCTATGAAAAGAAAAGTCGTCCCGACTTACGCATTACATAATAACAATATCTCCATAACATCCAACATCGTCTCATTCACTCCTGACTACCATCAGCTACATCTAGTTACTTAAACAATGATATATAGGGATGCACTTCCAATATAAAAATGTAATTAGGATTACGACACCAAGCATGCAACAATGTCAAATCAATGTAAGGCATCATGATTGGTAAACAGCAAGAAATTAACAAAGTACTTCAAAATATGAGGCATCAAGATTCCAACAGTACTGTACCCTTATTTCAACTGTGAGGCTTAATTACAGTACATCGGACAATCAATAACAATTTGGATCTGATCCATAAATGTAAAGCGTGAGTTATTTAAAAATCGTCACCGTGTGTACACAAAATTCCAGCATGGTCAAATGAAAACATAATGCAAAACTGTGACAACCTGGTGCCAGAATTATGAGTTAATCTAATGTCTTTATGCCAAATGAGTCTCAAGATTTCAACTGATGTCGGGTCGTGCTAACTTGCACAAAGGGCGCCTAGCAAGTCAGCAGAGTCAACGATCAATGGTTTTTAAAAAAATAACTGCTATTTATGAATGACAATTGCAATGGTAACTGCCTTTCAAGATTTCAAGATAAACTCAATGAGGCATAATGATTTCAGGTGTCCAACATTTCAATGAGTGTAATTGTCAAACAATTTGATGACTGCAGTTGTCACACAACTGAACTAAAAAAAATACAAAAATTGTATCCTGATCGTAAACGTTAACAACTGATGCGCGGTGTGACGTAGTCCATGAAATGCTTCATGTGAAGCAGAAAAAATAAAAGCACCGCAAGTTATCAAAAGGAGATTATTCAAAAGAAAAATTGAATAAACAGATTGTGAATCATCAAAACAAGCGCAAGGAAGTATAGTTAGGGTGCGTAAATGAGCGAGTAAGTCAGTTTGCCAAAAGTAAGTAACAAGATTTGACCGTCGTCGTGTCGTGCTAACCTGAATGTGTGGCCAGTACACGCAAGTAAGCAGACCTGACGCTCATTGTTATTAAAGTGGACCTAAATTGTGTAACTGCAATAATTCAAGATCGACTCATTACAGCACCAATCAACTAACGAGTAAATAGGAAGATGTATAAAAATGTAGACCCCTTAGTGGTAATGAGGAACGATGCATAAGTAAATATGACAAGACAAGCAAAAATCATGCAAAAAAATTTCATTAACCATTCATGTGATTGTAACAATTCAGTCAATCTTCAGTCAGTTGGTAATCTAACGACGAATCAACCGGTCAGTAACCTCGTACTACATTAGTAAAGTCATTTCGTAATGAAGAACCACCTAGCCAATCTAT
The DNA here is from genome assembly GCA_033807755.1 of Ellobium chinense. Taxonomy (NCBI): domain Eukaryota; kingdom Metazoa; phylum Mollusca; class Gastropoda; order Ellobiida; family Ellobiidae; genus Ellobium; species Ellobium chinense. The sequence continues at coordinate 1,904,229 of JAWQUT010000110.1, forward strand.
CCAAGTTCCATCATGCTCATACTGTTCTGTTGCAATGTCAACAAAGATGACCTCGTCTAAGGTCAGTACAGCTCCTAGCATCTAGGTCATGAGTTCACAGAATAATTACCCGAAGCTCTTGTGTCTTCTGATTTCGCATAGTTCATGTGTAAGGTCAAACACAGTTCGGTCATGCTGCATCCTCAGAGAATCGTAGAAGATTTATGTCCTTTCGCCGTAAACTGGTATCCCTTGTGTGCTGTGTGCGGTGTGCTGTGTGCAGTGTGGGGTGTAATGTTTCAAGGGTTGGGGAGAGCAGATATTATTCTAACAGACATCACTGAACACAGAACACAGGTAACATTGCCCATTTCCACAGCATTCGCCAGAACAATTCGCCTCTGTCATACTCGTACATCTCAAGAGAATCATACAATGACATGTACTACTTCAGCATCATAATCATCAACAGGAAAGAAAAAAAAATGTCTCTGCAACTCTCAACTCTTAGTTGCAACTTCGCCTCATTTCACGGCGTACTCTCATCAACACTTCTTCGATATGACTGTGATTGCATTTTAAGACGGGTTAGAATGCTGCTTCATCACAAGACAAAACCACCATCATCTCAACTTTCTCCCTCTTGCTTACCTTAGCTCGAGATAAATCGCGCATAACGAAGAGGCAAGTAGGGATTTCACATTATCTCATAGCACCGTAAATTGCAGGTACCGCTGACGACTAGGATCAGCATACCCAATACGTGTAATCGCTTGTCTTAATATCAGTTAACGGCCTTCTGCGACGGGGCAGAAGAGCAGCAATAAAAGAATTAAAACAATGACTCAACAATTCAACAAAATGTTCCCTTAATCACACTCTCATGCGATCATATAAAAAAAAAAATCAGGCACACATATTATGCTGCCGCAGTCATTCTGATCATAAAACATCCATTTATAAACTCATACTCTTTCACAATCATCGTCAACCAGATTTTCCTAAAAGTTCACAAAACATCAACTGTTACCTGGCTCTCATATTATTGTGTGAAATGCAGGGTATATGTGTGTGTGTGTGTGTGTGTGTGGGTGTTGGTTTAATGTTCAGTACCTGAAGACACAAAGTTATCGTGCGGTCAAAGTCTCCGATGCTATCCTATGAGACCTTATTAGCCTTCTCTTTAGAGAGCAATTCGTTGATTATTACAGATCTGTTTCCAAAACTGGTGGTAGTTTTGGGGAAGCTGCGTCTAGTTGGTCCTTCAGGCAACTGTTTTGTAGCCGCAGTAGCCAACCTGGCGGGTCATCGCAGAAGTAGGGCTTTAGCCTATCATGATGTACGATTTTAGGCTTCGCCATACCCTCTGTTTTTACCTCGAACAGAACATCGCAGAATCTTTTGGAGACGACGTATGGCCTACCCATTTATTTGGATTCAGCTTTGGGTTGAGGCCCACTTTCCTTGTTTGGTCGACCAGGAGCACGCAGTCCCCGATCTGATAGGTGTTCTGTGATACTCTGACATCATGGTCTCTCTTTTGACGCTGAGCCGCTGATTTAAGGTGATTTCTGGCGATGGTGTAGACCTCATCTAGCTTGTCGCTGAGTTGTTTAACGTATTCGTGAACTGAATGCGTAGGTTTCGCTACCGGTGCCCCCAATGCTAAATGAATGGGCGTATTTAATTCCCGTCCGAACATCAGATAGTTGGGGCTGTATCCAGTGCTAGGGTGTTTGTGACAGCGGTAAGCGCTAGTGAGTTGTTGTAGATGTGCATCCCAGTCCTTTTGATTGTTGGTCACGAATGCACATATCTCATTTTGATGAGGACGGAATTGATGCGCTCCGCCTGGCCGTTACTTGCCGGGTGGAATGAAGAAGTTCTTGTCTGCTTAATTTCCAGTAATTCAAGGACTTGTTTGAATAATCGACTTTGGTAATTTGTGCCTTGATCTGAATGTAATTCAAAGGGACAACCAAAAACAGAGAAAAAGTTATTTACCAGAGTTCGTGCTGTGGTTTCGGCAGAACAGTCAGGCACTGCATACGCTTCCGTGAGCTTTGTAAAACCATCGACTGCAAGTTTATGTAAGGTGCCATACCCGACGCAACCTTTCACTCTAGCACTTCTACTCTACTCTACTAACTAGACTCTTTACGTCTCTTCTCCGTCACGCTCCGATCTAGACTCCTTTTCAGACTTCTCTCTCCCTCCTTCATTCGTCCATCACGTGACTTCACCCCTCAGTCCTTTACATTTTGATTGATCACTCAGACTGGTCAAATGGAGGTGAACAGGACCGAGGGGAAAACTCAAGTTACATTCTCTCACGGAGATTCAACCACCTAGCATCTGCCTGCCTAACATAAATCTTACCACGGCAAATTAAACATGTCTTGCATTCGTCTTTCATTCCCATGCACACAAATAATTGGGCATACATCAGTGTCCAAGCTTCGTGGCACTGCACTAATTTTCTGACCACTCACAAACCGAGAATCCCCACAATATTTTCAGTAATTTTGATGACCACAATAAGACAATCTAAGTTTCGTTTTGTTTTGTGTTGGGTAATTACTTCTCTTTCTGTTTGAAGCTCAAAGAAAGTAAGAATTAAACATCTGGTGAAAATTGATTCTTTATGGTAAACTTTTGGCACCTAATCTGGTGAAAAGGCAAAATCAAATGTGGCAACCCTGCTTGCAGTGTAGGCTTCCCAATCTTCTATGTCCACTTGGCTTTTCTTTCGACGTTTGTCACTTGTTTATTAAGTGTGAAATGATATGCAAGCAATGTATACTTGACAGAGTGGTAGCGCAGCGGTCAATAGAGGGCAATAAGTCAAGGTAACTTTTGATTCGTTGACCGTAGCAATCAAAGCCCAACATACAGCCCCATTTTCTAGACGCTGGGTGCCGCCTGGTGTCACTGATGTCATTGTCATTATTTTCTCTTTCTTTCCCGTGCACATGTCCTTATATTCAATCCATGGTGATGGCAATGGGAGTGGGAGGACAATGGACGTTATCCGGAAAGAAGACTGCAGGAAGTAACTCTTAAAAATAAGAGTCATGCGCCCTGATTTGTTCACAAAGCGGGGTGAAAGTATAATCAAATCTACATACGGTTTAGGCATTCAGTTGTATTATTCGACGTTATCCAGATTGCTAGACTGCTGCCGTTTTTTCCTCTTAATAATCACTCATCATGCTGTAAATCTGACAGGGATACCAACTTCAGCTGAATCAATTTCCTGAAAACGTTTTATACCGGAAAGCAAGCGCGATACGCGACACACATGCTGCTACATTTCATATAATATAAGAAATTATAACATTCCAATATTGCAACAAAAAGACTTACACCAGAATGATATATTCATATTTTGTACCTGCTTTGTTGTTGTTGTTGTTGTTGTTGTTGTTGTTGTTGTTGTTGTTGTTGTTGATGATGATGATGATGTTTTAATATCAGCCAGTGATAGGACAGAAATACTGAAAGAAATTGGACGAATAAAGACACAGTTAGACCTGTTGTTACTATCAGAGCAGAGAGGGGCTGCAATCAGAGCGAACATTAAGTGGATAGAGGAGGGCGAAAAAAGTAATGCATACTTTTTAGATTAAGAGAAAGCTCGGCAAAGACGAAATGTAATAACCAACTTAAAAACATCAAAAGGAAAAGCGTGTACGTAAATAGAAATTCAGGAAGAAATATATAATTATTTCTCAGAACTATACGAAAGTAGGGGGCATGGATTTAGAGCAACTACAGTGTATTTACATTTCATCAGGATCTGATTACAGGATCTGCTTATACCAAAATTAAATGAAGAGCAGAATTGAGGAGATAAGTAAATGTCTGAAGGAACTTAAAAACAATACAGCCCCTGGCATCAATGGTTTTACCACAGAATTTTATAAAATATTTTGGAATGAGCTGAAAGCTGACTTAATGAATTCTTATAAATGTAGTCAAGAGAAGGGGACGTTAACATGTTCACAAAAAATTGAAGTAATTACACTAATTCATAAAGGGAAGGAGTTGCCAAAAAATATATTGGGCAACTGGAGCCTATTTCAGTTACGACATTCGACTATAAAATAATTACAAAATTACTAGCAGAGAGGCTGAAAAAAGTTCTTCCTTTCCTGATAACTGACACTCAATTTCGCTTCATGAAAGGGCGCGGTGCACCATATTTACTAAGGCAAGTAGATGAATCATAGAGATGGCTGAAGGTACTTAGAAAAAAGCATGTGGTCTTAGTATCGATTACAGTAAATGCTTTGACCGAGTATCACATGATTACAAGATTTATGCTTTAAAAACTTTTGGATTTAAGGAAAATTTCATAAAATGGATACAAACTATAATGTATGAGGTCGAGAGTAATGGAGGATGGCTCACAGATTTCTTTAATCTAGAGTAAGGTATCAGGCAGGGCTGTCCGTGCTCGCCACTTATCTATCTGCTAGTAGCAGAATTTATTTCACTAAAAATAAAGCAGACAAAACAAATAAATGGAATAGATATTCCAGGTTATCCAGAGCCAGTAAGTATCCTACAGTACGCAGACGACACTTCTTTGTTTTTGAAAAATGAAATGGATTTCAGAGAAATTCTATCAAAAATAAAGGAATTCTCCACCTTTTCTGGACTAATACTCAATTTTGAAAAATCTTACAAAATGTCTTCATGCACCAACAACAAGGTAACATTTTATACTGAGGGTATCAAGATAGTGGGAAAATGTAAAATACTAGGGATAACGTTCCAGGCTGGGAGATCAGCAGGGGAGTTAGAAGAAAACTGGGCAGACGTAATAGATGAAATAGACAGACAAATAAATGCATGGTCAAAAAGGAACTTAACTATACAAGGCAAAATTTTTATAACAAAAACGTTTCTTATCTCCCAGTGCATATATGCTATGCAAGGCATTGGACTACCAGAAAAAATCCTTAATCAAATGAACCGAAAATTGTTTAGCTTCATATGAAGAAAGAAACATATAAACAAAAGGGCCTTTGAAAAAGTAAAAAGGAATATCCTGTGTTCCCCAGAAGATAAAGGAGGTTAGAAAATGATAAACATAAACCACATTCAAAACAGTTTCTTTATTCAGTGGTCAATGAGGCTCTGCAGTGGTGAAAACGCAGTTTGGAAGGAATTGCTTAATGACAAAGGAGTTGAGTTAAATAAAATACCCTCCTTGTTTTGGAAGAAAGTGGTAAAGGCATGGATAAACAACAAAAATAATAAAGTAAGTGGTAAAGACCTGATTAGCAAGTATCTCTGGCGTAACCGTGATTTAGTATACAAGAACAAAACTCTGTTTTTTAAGCGCAGGGTAAAGGTTGGTATACGATTTGTAGACATTCTGTTGGTTAATGGTGAATTTCCCTCATGGGAGCAAATACAAGCTAAAGTTGGAAGACATGCATCGCTTATTTTCGAATACAATGCACTCAAACAAGCCTTTCCATATTATGCACAGAAATTACGGCAGAGCTCTGACACTCAAACGAACCTTATTTTTAAGGGAGTTGACCTTAGAAAAACTCCTCTGACAACACAGCAAATAAGAAACTTAATAGTTAAGGAAGAATATGTAGCTCCTCACACATCTCTATTCTGGCAAAAGAAATTTAACACAGAAATTAACTCACAGTACTGAGTATTAGCAAAAAATGCAACTGATGAAACCAGGCGTAGAGTCCTTCAATGGAAAATACTCCACAATATATATCCCACATCAATACCATTGCATAAGCTGAAAATCCGAGACAGTGAGTTATGTGCCCACTGTATGGAGAAAGACTATATTGAACATTTCTTTGTGACCTGTAACCTAGCTAAACATTTATGGAAAGAAATGGAGATAATAATTAATTCACGGACAGGAAGAGGAATAAAGCTGACAGCTAAAGACATTCTACTGGGTATACCAGATGACCTGAGCATCAACAAAACGACACTCATGAAATTTAATCATTTAATTCTTACAGCCAAAATGTGCGTTGGTAAACATAAATATGGAAAAAGTTATGACCTTACTGCCTTGCTACACTCTCAGTGCTACTTGAGAAGAGTACAAGTATGTTCTTAAGATATCATGGAATGGTCTCTGAGAAATTAGTCTCAGACTTTCTTCAACTGGATTATGACGACTTACTGCAAGTTTTGCTAAAAAGTATGAATGTTTGTGTGAATGGAGAATGCATTTAATAATATTTTAAAAAGGCTATGATGAAAGGGAAGCGAAGTATACACAACTTCACTGCTTGGCTATTTATTTATTTATTTATTTATATCTATATATTTATTTATTTATTTACATGCGTACGTATTTATTAGCTTATTTCTCTACCCTGTCCGTTACCTATATTTTAGTAACCTATACTTTTACAAATTTTTATCATTATTACTTCTGTCATTTACTCAACAAATTTCCGCCGTTTGCTGCTATAGTACGGACCTTACGCCAACAGCCGACAGCATGAGATGGGGCTAGTGAGCGTCTCTGGTAACCAAGACCTGCACTTGTTGAGGTCCAATGCACAATGAGCTCCAAAGCAGCTGAGTCCAAACAAAAAATGGCTTCTCACCCATGGACTACCGGTACTGAGAGATTACAAATTATATACTGTCTGCTGCTATAGTTTGACCTAAGTTAGGTCCGCCAGCAGCTAACAACACAAGGTCAGTGAGTGTCTCTGTGGTAACTACGACCAGCCATTGTTGAGATCCTATACACAGAGAACTCCAAAGTACCCAACTCAGCCGGATGAAAATGGGCCATCAAGAGTACACATGTATCTACCATATGCTGCCATAGTATGACTTAAATCAGGTCCGCCGGCAGCTGACGATGAGAGATCAGTAGAGTTTCTCTGTGGACTACGACCAGCCACTGTTGAGGTTCGATTCACAGTGAACGTCTACATCAACACAAGAGCCAGATAATAATCAACGAAAATGTTTATGTTTAGGGAACTGTTTATGGTACTGTTTATGGTTCTGTTTATGGTTCTGTTAATGGTTCTGTTTATGGTTCTGTTAATGGTTCTGTTTATGGTTCTGTTTATGGTACTGTTTACGGTTCTGTTTATGGTACTGTTTATGGTTCTGTTTATGGCTCTGTTCATGGTTCAGTTTATGGGTCTGTTTATGGTACTGTTTATGGTTCTGTTTATGGTTCTGTTTATGGCTCTGTCATGGTTCTGTTCATGGTTCTGTTTATGGGTCTGTTTATGGTTCTATTTATGGTTCTGTTTATGGTACTGTTTATGATACTGTTTATGGTTCTGTTTATGGCTCTGTTCATGGTTCTGTTTATGGGTCTGTTAATGGTTCTGTTCATAGTTCTGTTTATGGTTCTGTTTATGGTACTGTTTATGATTCTGTTAATGGCTCTGTTTATGGTTCTGTTTATGGTTCTGTTTATGGATATGTTATGTTATGTTATGTTATGTTATGTTATGTTATGTTATGCTATGCTATGCTATGCTATGCTATGTTATGTTATGTTATGTTATGTTATGTTATGTTATTTTAAAGACAATAGAAATGTTTCAACCGAATCTGAGCCAATTAAAAAGAAAAACAAAAGCATGCTTGATTCAGGTCTCGCATTCTGAGGCTCTCACTGTGGAATTCCAAGCTAATGTGACAGTATGAATAAGAAGGGCTGTGGTTATGGCTGTGAGAAGTACATAAACACTTTTCCCATAACAATGGTAAAAAAAAAATTGGAATACATATGTCGCTTGATGTCATTAACATGACATCAGATCTGATGCTGCTATAAACGAAGTCCAGTGTAAAATCTTGCAAATGTCATCTGAAGTTCAACATATCTAATCTGCCATCCAACAGAGAGGCAACAGCCTTAGCCCAGATACTGTACAACTCTTGTGTATCCACTCCATGAAGTTCCCGAAGTAACATCTCAGCTTCCACAGAACACTGGCCTGAATATTCACTGTTGTCTGGATCCTCTATCATGGATTTTTTACCTGGTCATGCAAAATGAAACATTATAAAATTAATACATCAGAAAACATTTTAAGGTAATAAAAGACAGAGGATGCTGACTGAACCAAAATCTTGAGGGCCAGATAAATCCACTTTTAGGCAATTTGCTACAATATTCCTGTAACTCCTTCTGATTTTATATGTCAGTAACAGGAATTTTGTGCAAAGCAGTCAGTTTATATTGTTTTTCTAAGTAGAAGAAGAGCCCAGTGGTTTCTTTCTGTGATAAATGAATGTAGACAAAAGTGTATTACCAATGTCCATAACAAATGTTTCACATACACTGATTGAGTCATACAGAGTGTTACGGTTCACATCCTTCAACTTCCAGCCCTAATCTATGCCATTCTGGGGATTTATTTCATCTCATTTTTTTCCCTCAGTCTTCATTCATTCTCAGGGCATTTAAAAATCTTACTTCGTACCTGAGTCAAAGTTACTTTGCCTATTTTCTTATGTTATGCTACACCGGCAAAGAACTGTGGCTTCCTGATGTATCTTGGTTAAATGACCTCAACTTTCTCAGCATAAAGACAAATATATTTTTAAAAAAAACAGGGACATGCTCACTGATTCAAAAAGGGTCACTGGCAAACACAAATAACTAAATGAAGATACATTTGGCTGAAAGATTCATATATCTTTACACTTTAAATTTTGTGGAAAAATAATATGAATTATAAGTACAAAGCATATGTAAGATGAAGGAATTTTTGTGAGACAACAATTTTTTTTAGATTCAATAACTTTTTTGACAAATCAGTTTTGATTGAATTTACCTCCTTCTTCTATATATGTTATAGAAAACTGTTTCTCATACGCTGTTTCTCTTTTTTGCCACATGCATCCACATTCCTTAAATCAATGAAATATGCAAATGAAATTACAATCCTCATCTGATCAACCATTCTCACTTTCGTTCTACCATATCTGACTGATCATGAACCACTTCCTTGTACAAGGAAGATTTTAATTTTGAGGTGTACAAGGTTACACTTGATGTCACTTCGTTTGGACGTACAAGGAAGGGTGGTGTATTTATCACATCATTTTTTTTTTATCCCTCTCAGGGTCCCAGTGACATTTAGTTGTGGCCTGTTCTAATGCATTTGTCACTTCCCTGGCCAGTTTAGGTTAAATTAAAGCAGCACTATTTTGGGTTAGAGGTTTGAAAAGATATTGGCTGCCAATGAGCTAACGCCCTGTTCTCTTGAAATAGCCTAAGATCTCATATGGCTTTTCATGGGGGTGGGTCAAACAAGGGGATAGACAACAGTATCCAATGTTTTAGTTGCAACGTTTATTATTGATTTGTGCAAAATAACAGAATAAAAATGATTATTTAAAGATGACGGAACAAGAAGAGAAAGAAAGCCAGGCATGAAAAAAAATATGTATAGGGCAGAAAAGAAATAGGTGAATGAAAAGTAAAGCTGAAACTTTTTTTGATAGACATGTTGTTGGAGGTCTACAGTAACCCTCAAAACCTTTATGCACTTTTTCATGGTGGCAGGAAATCGAACCTTAAGCCATTTTTGATGGTTCTGGTCACGATTACTCGTACCATTCTTTGAACTCCGGGCCACGACCTTATTCAGACTATCCTGTTAAATGTTCCTCGCTGATCGCCATTCTCATTCTCTCTATCCACCGTGTTCCCGTGTCTCCTCCACTTGCTGGTCCTGGCTCTGTCCGAATGAAACCAGCCCTCGACCTCCTCGGTGGACTGAGGCAGTTTTCGCCAACCCGTCTCTGGCAGGAACGTCAGCAGAAACACACTCAAGACACAAGCAGCAGAGAACAGGGCACCCGGTGCCCACAGCGCCTTACGGGCCTGTGTGAAAAATAAAAGACTTCGTCAGTTTACATGGGAAACCCGGTATTCACCCAATTTAGTAGGGCTTTGAGCTTTTGAAGTGTGACGAGCAAATCACCATTAGTTCCGTCAGTAACTTACAGAGTTTAGACCACCATATTTTTTTCTAACTTTGTATGTTAAGGCCGTTCATAGGGTTTTCCAGCAACAGCCTCACGTCCACCATTAACCTCAGTGTTCACCCACAGCTTGGAGCACATTATCATTGTTCACATGTTATGTTACACTTATTTTTTCAGCTATGCCTAGAGAATCTTCATCTTTTTTTTTTTTTGAGGGGTAGGAGAGCTCGGGGATTTGCGAAGAACAGTACCCAACGTGTAGCTGATAGAAACGAAGCAACTTACCAAGATGGTCAAGAATGGCGAGGCAATGGCTGCAGTTCTGGCACAGGTGGCAGAAATTCCCATGCCAACATTCCTGAATGCAAAATATTGAAATCCTGCCGGTGATTAGTGAAAGGGTATTTCATGAAATGGCGGGGAGAAGGAGAGGAGTAAATGAGATGGCACACATAGTATAGAGATCTTATTTGAACTTTCACACAAGAATTTCTTTCCCTTCCTCCAACGTGGCTATAAAAATTTCCAAATTTAAGGCGTTTTGGTCAGTGAAAATATGCGGACAAGATTGTGATTGAAGATTTCTAGAGACTTTTTTTAAATATTTGATATATTATGATCCAGCAGCTGAGAACAGCGTGTACTGGGTTTTAGAGAACGTGCCTTCTACACACAAAAATATCGCCATTTCCTATATGTCTGGGTGTGTCAGACAGGGGAGAGGAACACTTCCGGGGCCTCAGACTAAAAGCTGGAAAAGTGGTGCAGACTATCAAGTTGCCCAACAGTCTATTTTTGTATTGTGCTTTCAATAAACAACACTCTGCATTGCATGATTTCCGGAAACATACACAGTGTATTTAATTATGCACTGGTAATAAATTGAGGGCAGCGATCATTGACAGCACAGTTAAGTCGGTTCGCTTTGCCATGCCGTTGTTTCTGTTACAAGTTGAGCTATAGCAGATATGCAAACAGTGGAGATGGAAGTTTTGTGATACCCATTTATCTTACTAAACCAGAGTATATGGAGATACGTGATAAGAAGTTAGCACGTGTGAATAATGTTGTTCAGTAGTTCATGACTCAATAACAGTTGTTGACTGATGGCTGCAATGGTGCATAGGAGTGAAAGTTAGAGTATCCCTTGTCATGCATTGTGTAATATATTATGATATGTGTTGATTGTTTTAGGGCTTTTTCCGGTCAGGACCACGGCAGCATAGTGTGGCCGATCAGGGTAGATGTCCTGACAAGTGGACTGAGCTATGCCAGTCCGACGACTTTGCGAAGCGTTGACCCTTCCAGAGGAACGTGTGCCTGGAGGCAACTGGGTTGTAATGTAAAAGTTACGTGCAATGCTAATACTATTGTGGATGTAAAGTTAATACTGTGATATGAGATTGTGGTGTGGTTAGACGTCGTGACCCTAGCCAGTGATACTCTAGACTAAGGTTGTAGACTGTAGAGCATTTAAATTAAAGGAAGTCTGCACCGCCCTACAGACCATATTAAATCATATGATACCCTATTAATCCAATAAAACAGTCTTTCAAGTGTCTGTCATCTTGATATAACGCCTCTGCTGGCCCCAGACAACCCACAGGGTTACATTATCCAAAATCCGAATAGTTACAACCATTGCGCGCGTGGCGGCCATAAGCTTACGTCAAATACGTTCTTGCCACATGGCCATGCTGTCTAGCTAGTGCTCTGCGGGCGGGTGATAGCATGTTGGTATGAATGTTTTAATTCCTCTGTGAACAGTAGATATGCCAAACAAAATCACGCTGAGCAATAAAAATACAGAATACTTTTTTCTGGCTTACACTATCAAACTTTACGTTTGAATTTGGAATACCAGAACCTTAATTAAAAGCTGAATAATACATTGTCAGGTAGAGGTGTCTGTAGCTGCAGGAACATAAGTGACATCAGCATTTTTGCCACAGGCTTCTGCTGATCGGGGAAGGGAAATAATTCTGGACGCAAGGGCCAAACCCGGTAACTCTAGCTCTCCGTATTGCGTCATATTACATACGCGCACGGTAACAGAACGATGCTCTTCATTTGCAAAACTGGGTGGGCACCAAAGAGAATTTTTAGAGAGAAAAAGTATTGAAAAACGGAAAATTATACTTGATGTGCGTGTCTTACTTTAAGTGTGGCGCTACTATTGTAGTGTCGTAATCTCAGTAGAATTTTCATAATAAGGTAAGTTTTCAGTAGACTAAAGTAACTAGAAGGCTTGAGAATTGTGTGATTGAGCTTAAGTGGAGGTATATTAGTCGGTACGCGAGTATATGATAGTGACAGACTTATTTTGTAATTAATTTATAATTAATACATATTATTGTGAGCCTGAACTGACTAGTTGTCAAGAGGTCAGACGTCTCGTGGTCCTGTAGTCGGTGTTATATGTTGTTCGTTTAGTTAGTAGATTTCTTACTCTCTCTCGCTCTCTCTCTCTCTCTCTCTCTCTCTCTCTCTCTCTCTTTCTCTCTCTCTCTCTCTCCTTCAAACACTCGCTCTATCCTGTCCTAATCGGTAGGACGGTATCTCTCCTCCCCTCGTGCAGGTGTGTTTCGACTTCGCTGTGGACGACCATGACACCGCTGTACACGCCTATCTCTATCCTTCCATCACCCTCTCTCTCTCTCTCTCTCTCTCTCTCTCTCTCTCTCTCTCTCTCTCTCTCTCTCTCTCTCTCTCTCTCTCTCTCTCTCTCTCTTCTTCTTCTTTTAAGTACTCATGACCCTATTCTAGGGCATTTGTTACATTGAACGACCCGAATCTCTTTGATTTGAATTATTCCCTTTCACTCTCGACACCTAAGCGCTGATTGCCTCTTGTGGGAAATCTGAGTTACGTTTGTTAGGTCCTTGCGGCGTAGCGAAAGGGACCATTCTTGAATTTTGTGGGCAGTCCTTAAGAAAAGATGCGTTTTTGGTTAGTGCGCGCCAGTCACAGAGAGGACGGGGGCAAACCTATTAAAGGTTTGTTAGAAATATATCGTCTCTCGTCAAAACAGGATGAAAAAGCTCGACAAAATGGTGGCAATCATCTAAGGTATAAGATGTGTTAGTGGAACGTCTTATCACCGCCCCCCTGTCGGAGGAGGATGTGGCAAGAATCAACGATGGTATGTGTGCTAATGAATGAGGCAAATATAAAGGTACAGCAAAAACAACCCGCACGTCAGTGCATTGTTTTTCTGTCTCTTCCGCATTTATGGCAGCCATCTTGAATTGCCTATACATGTATGTACTTCCTTTGCTAAGGAAGGTCAGTGGCTTCCCATTTTGACAAAATGCAGGCACCGAACAAACGTATCCCTGATCTGTAGAAGATAAGCTGACTGTGTGAACCAAGCCATCACCAGTGGCGCAGATGAAGAAAATCAAGAAGCAAAACAATGACACTCAAGCTAGATTGTAAACTGCACTTTCAAACTATACCTGATGTTCGTTGGGTACAGTTCAGGAGTCCATATCCAAATGGCATTGAAGGCTGCTGTGATGAAGAACTTGCCCAACAAAGTCAGGGCTGTTTGCACCAAAGAAGTGGCGTGAGTTTTGGCTGTGAAAATGTGATAGAGACTTTAAAATGCTTTTATTAAAAAAAAAAAAGAATATAAGAAAACTGTGTAAGCTAAAAAAGGATAATATAGTAGAATGTTAATGTAAAATATATTTTTAACGCTTGGAAAAAGCATACTTATTACTGAGATATAAATCTACATAATATCAAGGTCTATCTCATTAATGACGCGATAGGATTATAATGAATCCGTGAATGTGGGATTCATGCTTAATAATAAGGTATACTTACTCAATAAGTACTTAATATCTAGAATGTACTCTATATCACCACACAGCAAACAAAGAGCGAGAAGTTTTATTTCTAGATTATTTTGATTGTGTCTCGGATGTTGAAGTCCTAATAACCTGGATGTTAAAAAAATGTATCACCCAGTCAAAGTCAAAACCACAGGACAAATGCACAAACAGACGGATGGGCGGACAGACGATGGATGGATGGATGGATGGATGGAATGGATGGATGGATGGATGGATGGATGGATGGATGGATGGATGGATGGATGGATGGGTTGTTATACTACCTGCTAGGGTGGCCACAAAGACAGCAGCTAACATTGACACGCCTGCGAGAGAGGTGAAGCTTACTG
>JAWQUT010000111.1:0-14750 GCA_033807755.1 Ellobium chinense
AATGCTCCAAACCCCTTATTTTCAATGCACAGTTTTATTCAGAATTTGAACACCTCACAAACTTAATATCATGGGCAGGTCCTCTAGAATTTAAAAAGAAATGTCTTACAACAGTCAAGGATGCTTGTAATCAACACTGCGGATCACTGTCCTCAGTCAGCATGACAGCTTAATCTCAAGAACCAAATCAAATCATTTGAGTGCAACATTCTGAAAATTATCTCCCACCCACACCCCCTCCCCCTCTCCTCCCACCCATCTCCTCCAGTCTACATCAGCCTCTGACTCTTCATCGAACAAGCCACGTTAATATTCTTCAGCCCTGTGCTCTTCTCCCAGCTAAAAGAATAAGGTATCTAGTGGCTCTGAAAATCAATGCAAAATATACAGTGCTCTTTATCTCATTATGTGTATATGTGAATAGATATATCCCTCTGACATATATATCTATACAAAAAATAACTTACTGTTATCAGTAAACCCACTCACTGCAAAGGTTACCGCTTTCAGTCAACAATATGCAATTCCCAGCTTCATAAACTGAGATAATGGGAAAAAAATGAAACTACAACAGGGGGATCTGTTAATGCCAGAGATGACAGCGCAAAATACTGTTGCAAAACCTCTCCAACTTCAATGACCACAAGAATTTCTCAGAAGTTTGTTGCTGACTGAAAATGTGAAGCCTGAAAATGGTCATTGGTTACAAAATTTTGATGACTTTCCAAGAGTCAGTCACACAGATCATGAAAAATGATCCTTAAGAAGCAGTAAGGTACAACAGGACCTCTTAGCCTGGAAATTCAAGTTCTCAAGTTTAAAAAAAAGAAAAAGATATTCTTTAAGGTCTTAAGTCTTTTAATTTCCATATCAGATTTTACTCGCAAAGCCAGGTATTCTCGCAAATTCAAAATTATAGCCTGGTCCCCTGTAGTTTGAGTTAATAAGGCTAACTGGAAAATGCTTCACAATCCTGACATGCATCCACTGATTAGTTTACACAAAAGAGCAGACTATCCACAAAAGAGAAAAATATTTATGTCGGTGTTTGTAACAGCAGTGGCAGCCCTTAACTCAATGTAAGAAGTCTGAAGGAATTCCAAGTGACAGAGTTACAGCCCCTCACATGATGTCAATGAGGGTGACCACAAAAAAAATGTAAAAATTTGATCTTTGCCATTCCTAGAAAATGAAAACCTCAAAATAGGTCTAAATTTTTACTGAAAATTTGATCTGAAGTGGCAAAACTGCTCTAAGAAACCAAATCTGGCACCCTAAATTTATCAATAAGCCTAAAGTGATTGTAAACCTGAACAAAATAAAAATGAACACTATTAGTTCAACATCCCTGTGAATGGAAAGACCTGGATCATGTGTCAAGAGTACAAAGATCAGACTTGCTGTCAAAAATCTGCTTCAGTAATGGTAATTTATGCAACCTGCTGCACTATATATTGCCCGGAAAGCAATTAATTTCACTGGAGTATGAATATGTCTTCTTCCATTTTAACCTCTGCTTTCCCCGCTTCCTCTACACCCACTCAACAATAAAACAGCATCAATTCACTTTTGCCGATAAATGCTAGTGATACTGGGCCTAGGCCTGTTGCATGTAATAAATTAATACTGTCTAAACCATTAAAGCACCAAACATTACATTTAATCCCTACAGTAACCATGTAAAATCACGCTGATGGAAATGGGACTTCAAATATACTGAATACAAAGACAGGATGAGTCAAAATCATTATGCCATGATTGTGCCACTTTAGAAAAAGCCATACAACAATAGACTGCTGTTGCATCTTGGATGAAGGGTCGGAGGAAAGAAATTAATTCGAAACCTTGCTCCAATACATGAGCAACAAATAATTCAGGAAAAGAAATATGCCAAGACAGATTATCTCCCCAAAATAAGCAGCATGGTTGGAAAGTAAAGTACTCTTAACCTACTGGTCATCACAGAAATAAATTTGCCGGCCATGTACCTGTGAATAAAATCTGTATTAGTATAAGTGTTAAAAAGCTCAGCTCACTCCTGCTAAAAGAATAAATAAGTTAAAACAGTGGAGGGAAAAGATGCAAACTGAGATGTATTTACAAAGTATTTTACAAATGTACAAATTTACAAATTTATTTACAACCAAATCAGCACTGCCTAGTCTATTCTCAAATGTTTATTCCAGTTGGATTCATGCCAAAAACATGCAAAGCAAGTGCTGACTGGATAGTGGCGCCTAAAACCTTATTGCATCTGTTCCCTTCAATACATTCTATACAGTATTTATTTACATGTATCTACACTGTTTATATACATTTATATATATACAAAGTATTCATTTCTGTGATGACCAAGGGTGTACTTGACTAAAGACCATGCTGTTACCTCTATAAACAAAATAGTTTTCATCCTTCCTTTCAGTCTAACCTCCTTCCCTCTGAGATGCTGAGCAACTTTTTTCCCCAAGATGTATCATGAACCATCATCTAATGGGTACAAGCTTCTATCAGTGACTACAGAAATGCCGCACACTCTGGCAATAACTCATCTGTCTTCAAAAGCATACTGTAATTTACTGTTAACAAACTGTTCTGCCATAAAACATATTTTTAATAGAAGTTTTACATTTTACTTTCTTGGACTGATGAATAATAAACTGCTTCATTTGACTAAGATCAGAAAATGAGTAGGCACTTCTTTAGTCCAAAACTAATGCTCAAACAAAAGAGTTCCTTAGCCCCAAAATGTCAAGTGATTTTTAATGTACGTTAACAAAAGCAGGACTAAAAAAAACCCATGTCTTAAAAATTTAGGCGAAAAAAAAAGAGAGAAACTTACAGAAAAATAACTTATTTTGCATTGCAATACTGATCTGTGAAATAAAAAGTACATGCTAGGCCCTTACCCACATACCAATTACATTTAAATGCCTCAAGTAGTCAAGCAGATTAGCAAAAGTAATATCATCAAACTCCGCTGTTGAAAATTTTAACTTCCCCTTCAACTTAATGCCAAAGTTAAAAATAAAAAATGTCAAAGTAAAGAAAAATGCCACAGTAAAGAATAATGCCAAAGTAAAGAAAAAAAAGAGGTATATAGAAATAAAGACTTCCATACATCTACTTGATCAAAGGCCGTACATGCATTGGCTAGGGCTGCAATTTATAAGCAGAGGTTGTTGCAAAATACTACAGAAAACTGACTGCTTCTCAATGATTTACAGAGAAGTTATTTTGATTTACTTGCAAGACTTGACAAAGTCCTCCCCAACTCCATTTCCTTACTGGAAAAATTTCCATCACTACACTTGGTATCAGAAACCATAGTTAACTCCCACAGTGAGGTTACTACAAAATGTATGTAATTTCACACTGAAAAAGTATATGCTCTAGACTAAATAAGCAAGACGTAAAAATAGATGGGTGCCAAATCTGTTTATTGAAATGTCTCTCTTAACTTACATTACCCAGTCTCAGATTTTATAAGATAAGCTTTACCACAATGCTTATCTCTTCACTGGACAAATTCTACAAAGAGAGAAAGAAGAAAAAGACTGCATGAAGGACCACTGGACAGAAAAAAAATCAAAAGCAAGGAAAAGAAAAAAGCACACAAGTGATAAATACAAAAACCATATACAAAAACGATAAAGAAGAAAAACAACAATAAACATAAAGAAATAAAACACTGGAAAAAGATTGCAAGAAATAAGGAGATTAAAAAAAAAAAAGGGGGGAACTCTGTCCAAAAAAAAGGGGGGGAAAGAAAGCCTTCAGGACAAAGGATATAAATTTAGCAAAAATACTGCAAAAAGGAAAACAGGGGAAAAAAAATAAAAAGAATGCACAAGAGTCAAAGGAAAAACTATGCAAATGGAAAAATGTCTGTTCACCGATCAAAGTCAAAACAAAAAGCCACTGTATATACCTTCCGCTGTGGGCTACCATATAACTGCTGAGAAGAGTTACGGGCAGTTGCTCAAAAAAGGATGGGCAAGGAAGCTATGCTATGTAGACAACAATACCTGAAGGCAAAGCTATAAAACTGCCTGTGTATTAAATTATTATGTCTGCATGATGGACTGAGGAGCACTCTGCTGTTTAATGTGTTGAGAGAGGTGTTCAAAAAATGTCAGGTGACAAAAATCAATCATCAAGTAAAAATGTTTTTGCTTAAACTTGCTGACTAACAGGCTAATGCCATCAATCATAAAATCTTCAATGGAAATATGATATGTATATAAACAGTATGGCTCACACTGATTTTTAATTCCATGCTATACCAGGCTTTGGGTATGACAACTATTACATCAGTAAAAGATTTCACAGGACTGAAAAAGTATGTAATAAGGGGATGGAAACTTAACTGCTAGTGCCCATTCACCAGTGACTGATGAAAACAGGTGCAAGCTGGTAAATCAGTGCAACTGATCAGTTCAGTGCCACTTTAACTTCCCATGCAAGATGTAACCAATCTCCATATCATTTCAAAAGTTATGTCTGCCCTACAGTTTACGAGTCCTAAGACAATGACTGAAGTGAGCAAGCCATCCTTCAAAATTAAGAAGTTCAAACCTTTCACAACATAATCATCTTAATAATCAATATCTCGCAGTTCTGGAACTCTTATTCTCCTGAGAATCACTGGCACCAAATGTCGTGCTCACTAGGCAGTTATATTCTAGATGCCACAACTAGCTTACATTGCACTGTAGATGCAAATTACCAACAACTGGTGTCCACACCAAGCCTCTGAACATGTCTTATTTGCCTTTACTGCTGAGAAAATGTATCTTCAGCTTAAGGTATTACATAACTCAGGTCAAAAGACCACCTTCCACTTTTCCAGCTCTGCCCCTGAACTCAGCATACATGTGAAGTGCGAGGAAGACAAATAAGATGATCATGGTATAAAGATTGTTAAAGTACAAGCTGAACATACTTGAAACAATTAACACAGTGGCATATTGACATGATAGATAAAGGCAAGAAATAGATACTAAAAGAAAAGAATATAAGAAGATGCACAAGAAGAGATGAACACCACGAGACAGGACAAGACATCTCCCCATAAACAGGAGTGGGGGCCCCATACCACACATAGCTGTGGTATAGATATGAAGTCCACACAATCCCTGTTTATAGGGAGGGGGCCACCCAAGAGCACCCACCAACCACCCACGTGCTCAACACAATACAATGACAATATGCACAATACAATGACAAAATGTATAATTTAATATCAAAGCACAAACAGAATGACAAACTGATGAGGAAAACTGCATAAACAAGGGATTATCAATCCACACTTTGATGCAACTCCTATTTGCTTTATGTCTGATATTTTCACTGGTTGACTTTTCTTTTATTGTTGTATGTTCAAACACATGATATTGTCAAGTTTCTAGCATTATCCACAATTGTCTTGCAAGTATGTCCAGTAACATTCACCCCTGAGGTGACCTGGCTTTAAGAAGTTTGTTTTAGGGTGATGACCCCATGTCAAGAATATAAAGTGAGACGCTGAAGGGAAGAATGTCCTTTGGGTGTAAGCACTGAATGAGGTCACTGCTTTTCAACCTGGAATATCTCATGTAATCTCGTCATTACTTAATGTCATCAGCTTCGTTGCCATGACTGTTGTCTTGGTGAACACAGCCCACACTGTCACTGTGTTTATTATGTCTTGCTACTGCTGATGATGCTCTGTCCCGTATGAACATTTCAGATTAGTGCGTCCCTTGGAGTGCGGCATCCCTTGGAGTGCGGCGTCCCATGGAGCAAAAGAGGAAGTCTTGTTCAACACGCTTGTTTGACCCACTGTGATAATAAACCTCCATTATCTATAGCCTGTTACTGAAGATTTGCGATACTGCCATTGATATGTGAAAGCCATCATCTTCCTAGACAAGCTCGCCTCAGCCTTGTCCTGACACACAAAAAAGAAAAAAGATACATTTACTTGAGTGAAAATCATGATATGATATTCTAACTAAAACACTGTATACCCAGAAGTAGTATTTATAAACAATTTATTAACTCATTGACTACGGAATTTTTTTCCACATCTGGACAGAATTATTTTAACCTGTGTATAAAAATGAGTAGGGTGGCGATTTTGTATGGCCAGTATGGAAATAATATGGTCAAAAATACTTAATGTTATATGTCAAATTAAAGGTAATTATATGAAAATTTAATATAAATAGTGGGATTTCATAGGACACAAAACAATACAGCAAGGGTCACCGGCCGCTGAGACCGGCCGGACGTCAGATCGTGGAAAATTATCGGCCGCTGCCAGCGGCCGCGCGTAGCCAATGAGTTAAATTTATTTAATAAAGTTTTTTTGTCTTACAAATACTGTGATTATTAAGTTTGAGACAAAATCTGATTGTGTTTTATAAACCTTTGTATCACACCTTTATAATCACAACAAATTATTGAAGACTGAAACCTTATTAAAATTTACTATTTACAGAGAGAAACTGGGAGGGATGTTATGTTTTGCAACAAACTGCTCTTCTTTCACCTAATAAATTATGAGGTTTAAACACAATGACAGCAAAACAACTAAAACATACCTATCACATGTAAAATTTCAATTGTGGTGATGAATGAACATGGGCTTAGATGCCAAGCAATTCGCTTTACAGAATTTTCACTTATGCATAAATTCTGCATGTTGCAATGCCTCATATATTTCAAAAAGATGTATTGACAATCAGAAAATATGAACATCTGCATAGAATTCCCGAGAATAAAAAGGAGCATCAGAATAAACAGATTTAACAAAGTAAGATAAGGATGGAAACTTGGCTGGTTGCAGCATAAGAATAAAACAAAAGTAACACAGCACAACAAGAAATGCCAGCAACACACTTCATACATATCCAGATAAACATGAAGCAGCTCATGATCATTGTCACGAGACAGTTGCAGGTACTACTCTAGCTTCTCTCTGCCTAATCTACTCCCTAAGCTATTCTCACTCAGCAACTTCAGAATGCACTGAGCATTAAGCTTTTCAATCGACAGATTTGTGGCCTCTTATTCCCCTAACCCTGTGCTTGCACTTTGTCACTTCCAACTTCACTTTATGTATTGATAAAAGACAAATATATGGCCCATCACTGTACAGTTGGGAGCTCCTCCCTAACACCTCCATAACTACAATTTAGGCATGTGCTACTGAGATGGAGATTAGATGTTACAGACCCAAATGTCCATTATTGCATGGTTGACCACATATTAATAGCAGTCTGGTGAAAAACATCTACTGCTTTCAAAATTTTGAACAAAGGTGATACCCAGATTACAGTAATTTTCCATGAAAAGTAATTTATTATCAGAAATCCAGTTAACCACAACTTCTCTCAAGACTCCCAGTGAAGTATGATTAAGTGAAGTGGAAAGAATTCCAAATGAGACTCACACCCCTACCCAGAACTCATGCCTACTAATACAAGCCCTGCCCTGATCCTAATCCTAATATCCAATAAGACAGGATGTCGGTCAAGGAGAATCCCTGAGCCTAATATCCATGGAGGCAGGAACATCAGTCAGAGATTCTTTGGAATTTCTTACAGTGGAGTAAATTTAATTATCTTACCTTTTTTGCCAACTCCAAGGTCCTTCAAACATAAAGCAGCAGCCTCAAAATCAACCTGTTGCTGCGACTGAATGACATATCTGTTTCCGTGTCAGTCAAAGAATAGCTTTCCCGTAGCCATCATTCCATCTCTGTCGTCAAGTTTGCGTTGGAGTGACGACTCCTCATGTGTGCTGCCAGACCAACATACTTATCCTTGCCCTGACAAAAGAGAGGTAACAGATTACTTTGGATGAATACCATATAACTACTGAATCATCTCAGTATTCATGTCAGTATGCTTGTGAAGCTATATAAACTGCCTCATTACACAGAGTACTAGAAATTGACAACTTTGTGGCGCTTGCAGGTAACTTCTGACAACTTTTTGAAGCAAGTCAATACAATAAAATGAGATGTTTCGGAAAAGGAGAAGAAGAAGTGGTGCTTAATAACATAAAATATGGCGTAACATCTTTGAAAACTTAATTTGTGACCTGTAATATATCATAATGAACAGCCTTGTGCTGTGATTAATCTCAAGATTAGAGTCACTCCTCAATGCATTTAACTGAACATGAGTGATAATTTTAGCATGAATATTATGAATTTGTTCTTACCTGGTACTGAAGTTTAGGACAGAATGGAGCCATACGTAGACCATGACAGGCAGAGTGAATCTGCCAGAAATGTTGGATTTTTCAACTCCTCATCATCACATGTCATCATCGTAATCACATCATATGATATATGTAGCTGCCACTACATTGTCATCCAAGCACCCTGTGTGTATTCAGCATGTCCTGGACACCTGCTTGTTCTGCAGAAGCATCAACATGTGCTGTTTAACTGAAGGCTTCCTGCTGGTCATATCATGGCCACATTATTCTCAGCATGAGAATCTGAATGTTGGAATGCACAGATACAGGAAGAGAAAAATGCTACTCTAAGCTGGTCACCGACTCAAGTTTTACACTTCTGATTTTGCTAACAGTATCTGCTCATGATGGCTGCTAGCGGATAACATATTTGACTGTTTGACTGCAGGTTGGGTTATGAAACTTTTTTACATTGAGACTTGTGTGCAAGTCTCCTGCTGATAATGTAGTTTATAGCTAGGCACACCTCTGTCCCTGGAAGAGGGGAAATCATTATTTCTCCCTGGTGTGATGACATTTGCTGCAGTCAGTGGAGATGGTAGAGTGAAGTCTGTACTGTCTAACTGCTCACTTTTCTTCCTAAACTTTTTGAAAAAACTTCGCATGCAGCTGAAAAAAGGTCTCACTTGGTGTTGCTGAACAGTTGGTTGATGGTTCAAACACCAGGGCTGAAATGCTGATTGATGCTGGGACTTTGCAGAGTGAGAAGGGGGTCTCAAATAGCCCTGCTTACAAGTAGTACCATGCATTGATGGCTGGTGATGCTGCTGCTCGGTTACACCAGCTGCTCTGGATGCCATGGGTGACTTTGAAGGAAACTGAAACTTTGGTTGTGTTGTCAACAGCACTTGAGGCTGAGCAGCAACTAATGGGAGTTCCTGTACAAATTTCTGAGCTGGACTTGCACATGGCAGCTCTGTTATCTGGTGTTGGACAAGAAGCAGTTTTAACCTCTGGAAAGCTACAAGACTGAGTGGCTGTTGCTGATGTTGTTCCGGTCGCTGTGGACAATGCTGCTGATTAAGTATAGTAGCCAGAATTGACACCATAGGCTTTGTGTTGGATGGTGGTGGCTGCTTACTCCTTGGGAATTGGTGACGGACTGAGGTAGTTCTACCATCTGTAGAAGTATCTGAAGAAATAAACTTGGCTGCGATGACCATTCTTCTTAGGCAGTTAATAGCCAACATGTCCTCGTGTCCTGAAACAAAAAGGAAGAAACCTATTACAACTTGAATGCACCAGCTTCATGTTTTTAATTAACAAAAGCAAAACAATTGCAGCAACTACTCAGTCATGAATTTACAAATGTATCAATGCATTTAACACCAGTAGCACTAGACAGCAGCATCCAATCTATATGCTCATTGCCTAACAGGAGATGAATTTTAAAGACATACAGATACTACTCTAAAAACATGGAATGTGTCATGAGATACAAAGTGTGAATAACAAAGTAGCAGCTAACAGAAGATTTGATAATCCACAATCTACTTTCTACCAGGAGAGGAACAGAGATTATCTCCACAGGATATATAACCATATGAAGTAAACAATGTCAATATTACTGACGGGCATTTAAGGTATTGTATCCCCTCTTTCACACACACAACACCACTGTCCAGAGAATGAGTGTTAAAGTATATAATAAAACGACATTCTACTTTCAGCAGTCAAGAAAGCATATCGTTGTTCTAACATAGTGACGGGGATCGATCTGGGTAGTTTTCAACTAGAGCTAGAATTTTCACTATGCTAAACCAAAATCTGATCAGTTTCTGGTGTTCATCGAAATCACAATCACTATAATAAAAAAGTAATTAGAATTTTGCAAAATTGTTTATACAAAATAAAGTAATCATGGTAAGGATACACATGGTGCACATAATTCAGTACCCTCAAAATGGCCATCTCCATCACTATGTCAGAACAGCGATGATATAACCGTTACAGTCAAACCTCATGAAAATGATGCAGCTTTGTTGAGTGCTTAAGTAATTGTATTAGCAAAATTACAAGTGGGCAAAAGTACAGAAAATCTGGCACAAATATAGAAACATTATGCTAGTCCACCTTTTGAAATTTGTTTTGCGTTTCAAGGAGCTGGATATATAGGTCAACATATCCAAACTTCTAGTATACGATGTGATAAGAGGATTTCCGAATGCACCTCATACCCTCTGAACATTAAACACTATTAAACAATCCCAAATTTTTTTTCTACTAGTCTACCCGTGGCAACTTTACATTCAGTTGTACATTTGAGTACCTTCATTAGGAAACACACCAGATTTTCAAACATGTTTTGTATCCAACTCATACTGCAGTCCCTTTCACTTCATCCAAGGACTAATCTAATCCAATAGTTAGATTTTGCCAGAACTGTAAAAACCTTGTACTGGCCACTTCTCCCCCCCCCACCAATTCAAGCAGCACCAGACAATCCTTTTGAGACTGAGCCTTTACAAACCCCTCATCCCCTGCAAAGACTGGGGTTTGAGGGAGGGGGTACAAGGGTGAGAGTTAGGAAGGGTGGCACTCTCCTCTTCCTTTTTCTGTTCTCTTAAATATTATAAAACCAAAAGCAAAATGAGAAGAGAACCATTCCTTTCCCATGAATCCCTTTTTCTCGGCTTGTCTAGTATGCTGATAACTGGATAAAGGCCACATGAAACGGTGGTACTCTCTCCATGAAGCAGCATAAAAAGCATAGACTACATACTAATATATAACCTTGCTTCTTTTTGTTAAAAAAATATCGATAGATCTAGATTAGATGTATACCTCACGAAAGTTATTAATTTAATTTCAGATAGACGTACAACGTATTTTGGCTGGGCTGGAGTAGTAAACTCTGTGATATGTAACTTTAAACTATGAACTAATCTACCCATAGACAAACAATCGGGTATCTAGACTGCCTAAAGAACTCACCTTTTACGCCTTATTGTAAGAGTGCAGACTGGTTGTTCTTTTCGTCATAATATGTCAGTTGAATTGGTTGAAGCTCACAGAATTAGGCTCTGTAGTCACATAGCTAACTAAATTGTGTGATGTTAAATGAATGGGTGAAAGGGAAGATCTCATGTGATCGGGCCCTTGTTATTAACTGTGAGCGATGTTCACATTTACTCACTTGCGGATGGTGGTTTGTTTCTTAATGGAATCGATACCTTAGGCATTGTTTGGATTTGTTAATGAGATTTTATGTCGGAAAAAAAATGCGGTTGAGGTGGAGAGGTCATTGATTAGATTTTAGACCAAAGAGGCAAAAAGAATGCAAACGGATAAAAGATTTCTCATTACAATCATAGAAAGAGTGTACTGCGTACAGATGTGGTGGTTTCGATTTTTTAAATTTGACACATTATTCTGGTAGTCAATGTGTCACTGTTCGTTCACTCAGCTCACTTTGGGCATAATTTCAGGATTGGCCTAGACCAGATTAGTCCGGGACAGATGAAATGAATTGGGGCGCCACCCACAAATTGAAGGATTCTACAGTTTTTTTTGCATTTTCTGACAGAGCAATGTCTCTCGTAACTGGACACAAAAGTTTACCACGCTCGGAAGGGTGGAACTAGCTTTTTTAGTGGACAGTGGTCAGTTAGGGTCAGAACTCACCTATTTCCACTTAATTGTTCAAAACAAAGGAAATAAAATTAGAAATAACATGAAATGAGTTTGATTCAAATTATTCAATTTTAATACGATAAATCTGATTTTGTAGCCGAGAATTTAAAAGAGAAATAGAGCAAAAAACGAAATTTAGGGCGGTTTTTCTCAGTTTTACGACTGAATGTTTAAAATGCAATTAAAATGTTCCATATCAGAGCGCATAACGTTCCAAATTGCCAATTTTTTTCTTAACAATACTGATGCATGAGGTGTAGGGCTACATAGCAGTGTTTGACACAAGAGCGTCGGGTCTGCAACTGTTAAGTGGACATTGGTCAACATAAGATGGATCTCTATTTTCTTTTCTTCGTTTGGAGCCAAGAAATGTAAAATTATCAGGCCCGCAAACTGCACAGTAACGAGCAGGTTTTCATGAAATATGATAATGAAGTCTCTTCCAAACAATGGCACAAGAAGTCGCCCTGATCAATATAGTCGAACTGGACTGTCTAGTGGACAGTGGTCGCCAGGGGTCAGTGGTCGCCAGGGGTCAGTGACCATCAATTAACACATTTAGCTCAAAAGAAGACTTATGAAATTTAAAGCAACAGAAGCATGTTTCTGTTAAAATATTGCATTCAGATATGACTGAATTAGCCTTTTCTCCTCAAGTGCCAAACAGTGAAATAGGGAAGGATACACAATTTAAATGTCATTTCCCCTGTATTACACGGAAAAGACAATGAACAACACAACAGTTTAAGCAATCAACGTACATGATGTGATTCCCACAACACCATTCGTCTAAGAAAAATTACAAATTAATGCGTAAACAAAGTTTATGACAGCTGCAACTACCCGCCTACAATTAAAGAATGGACAATGGTCAAATAGAAACAGGTACATAGCAACCATGCTTTGGTATGCGCTCAAGAAGTTTCAGTCATTAGAAAAAATAGAGCACTGTTTCCTCGAAAGGGGTCATACCCAGAACGAAAACGATTCAGTACACTCGGTCATTGCTCGAGCTGCCAAAAAGATCCCCATCTACACACCCGAGCAGTGGTCCACTTTGATTCGTGGGG
This sequence comes from Ellobium chinense, assembly GCA_033807755.1. Classification (NCBI taxonomy): domain Eukaryota; kingdom Metazoa; phylum Mollusca; class Gastropoda; order Ellobiida; family Ellobiidae; genus Ellobium; species Ellobium chinense. The sequence goes on from JAWQUT010000111.1 coordinate 12,954, forward strand.
CCCGTCGTGATAAACACCCATGCACCGTAAAAGACATGACTGAAGGTGACTTTTACGATTTCAAGAAACTTTCAGCTGCCGTCAAGAATTTCGACAAAGATGACAAAGGAGACAAGGTTCAATGGATGAAAATAAAAAGTCTCAGCATTGAAAGATCAGACCACAATGCGCTGAAAATCAAGTATGATTACAGTGAGGATTGACTTAATGCGTGGCAAGAGAAAATCCGAACAAACCGAGCTTCAGTTGGAAAAACTGCAAGAGAAATCAGGAATAACAGAGACCAAGAAAGCAGATTTGGTTTCTTTGTGCAGAATGGGACTGATTCCAGCTGCATACCATAATTTTTTTCAGCAACTTCCCACAGTGGTAGCCCCGCAGGAAGAAACAACACAGAACACATAACTCATTTACCTCTGATATTCATTATCAACTGTTGATTCCATAGAATTTATCAAGCTGAAAATGTTTGCAACAGCAATGTTGCTTCAGGTTCTTGCAAACTACAATTTACCTCTAGTGGATATCCTTCTTTGGTTTAATTTTGTTGACTTAATTTTAGAAGATTTGAGAGAGGCCAATGGCCATCTTTTAAACGTGTGCATCCATCAAAAGATGGGTTGTTAATCAATATCTCTTTTACCCCTGAGATTGATTGTCNCGTAGTCAAAATCCAAAATGACTACTAGACTGGCTAAGCAGCCGAGTTGCGCTTGAGGCTCAGTCAGGGTGCAAGTCTCATTCGTTTGACATAGTAGAGTACACTAAGCGCGGCTCGCGGGGTTGATCTTAATAATTATAGTCAAACATTTTGAGTGGCTTTCGCATGTCTTTTTTGCTTAGTCTACTATTAAACTGCTAATTCATAAAGGGCGATGAGAGCGGGCATTTCTAATTTCAGTAATACTGTGGTAGTCATCTGTTCTTTTTAAGAACTGTATGAAGCATTCTTTTTCTAAGCGGTAGTCATTGGCTATTTGACTACCATTACGCTACGCCCCTGCTTGTTAATGAGATTTTATGTCGGAAAAAAAATATGGGATTGAGGTGGAGAGGTCACTGATTAGATTTTAGAGCAAAGAGGCAAAAAGAATGCAAAGGGATAAAAGATTTCTCAATACAATCATAGGAAGAGTGTACTGCGTACAGATGTGGTGATTTCGATTTCTTAAATTTGACACATTATTCTGGTAGTCAATGTGTCACTATTCGTTCACTCAGCTCACTTTGGGCATAATTTCATGATTGGCCTAGACTAGATGTTGGAGGTTGAGTGAACTCGTCTTCCGGTTGTTGTTTTTTTTCAACGGTTTTCATGTTGTCATTGTGTCTAAGTTCATGTAGATACAAAGTATTATAGTTTTTATGAGCTCAGGGCTAAAATAATGTATACTTCATACAATGAGATATAGAAAGTGAATTTTAGAAAAGAGGAAAGTTTGTTTTACTAAGCTATGTGAGGTGAGGGAGGGAGGGAGTGTAGTTTATTGTTTGATGGATCATATTCTGTTATCTAAGCCCATATTATGTAAAGGATCTGGACGGGTTGAAATGCAGTTCTATGAGCCTAATGCATGATCAGCCGCCCCTCATTAATAATATTCCTGAATCATACACATATCCAAGGGCAGATTATTAGTCCACGGGATCCTGGACACGAGAAAAGTTTAAGCTTAGGACCCTCTCACCGCAGTTCATGACAATATTAAGATAAGTCTCACTGTCTTTTTTATTCTCTCTCTCTCTCTCTCTCTCTCTCTCTCTCTCTCTCTCTCTCTCTCTCTCTCTCTCTCTTTT